>BSBK01000188.1:1760000-2012237 GCA_027943335.1 Chamaecyparis obtusa | reverse complement strand
GTAAATCCATATTGTATATTATATATGTAAATACATTTATATGGTAGATCCGTGCTATATATAATATATGTAAATATATTTACATATATAATATGAAGTTATCATATGTGTGTACATATATACACATATACAAATTATACATATATAATTTTTTAATTTTTGGATGATTTTATTTTATTATCCCTTCTATTTTTAGCCTTTTGTCTTTAGTTTAATTATTATTTGTATTTATATGTCTTGGTTCACTTTTTGTGCTTTTTGAGCGCACTCTCTCTCTCTCTCTCTCTCTCTCTCTATATATATATATATATATATATATATATATATATATATAATTAGTTTTTCGTTCTATTTTTATCTTTTTTATGTAGTCATTTTTGCTTCTCTATTCCTCCTCACTTTGTGCACCCAGGGCTCCTCTCCCCATCCCTTCTCATATCTATTGAGTGAGACCTAGTCTTCATCTTATTTTTACATATCCTACATGCTCTTTGCTCTTACATATTGGTGATGGATCACAGAGTGTGATCTGAAACATTGATGCTAAAAAACATACACAATCAAAACTAGAAGTTCAAGCATTATATTCAAACTAAATTTTTCATATGCTATAACTCATGATATATATATATGCAATTTTAGGATATATATATATATATATATATATATATATATATATATATATATATATATATATATATATATATATATATATATATATATATATATATATATATATATATATATATATATATATATATATATATATATATTTGTTTGTGTGTGTATGAACTTACACAACAAATTGAAATCTACTTTAGTATTTTACAAGTGTTTTACTTTTGTAAATCGATTAATTTGAGTTCATGTGCTAATAGTGATACACATTTGTCAATACAATTTGTACAGGACATCAAAATCGCATATGTGTATAGTGTCATCTCATATCCAAGTTGTTATAGTAATATAGTAGTTCACATTACCAATGGTTGAACCTTTTTATGATGACAATATGCTTTTAGGGGCAACAGTTCTATTGGTATAAATGTGCATTATCCTTCTACAACTCATCATGGTAAAAGACACTTCTCAATTCCTCATATTATTGATGTGCAATATAGCGCTCTTCTTGTACTTTTTGCATAGGTCAATATAGGCTTAATTTTTTTACCCTAACCTATAAAAATTCAACTCCTAGCTACAAATTAGGGACTTTAAAGCCTCTTCCTTTACTATTTTATGTATTCTAGTCTTAATTGAATCTTTAATCATATAATGGCAATAGATTTGATTGGAATTGGGGAGACTAAACACATTGCCCCTCAACTGAATATATCCTATTGAAATTATTGATTTGGATTACTAATACCAAAAGTAGAATGGAAATATTAGCAAAGCAATCAAGCTTTGAAGATTCTAGTAAAGAGAATTGGCTAAGTCAAAAGCCATAAATGAATTTAAAAATGGTCAAAAAATATGTAGAGCGAAACACATATACAATTGTTGGAAGATGTTCATAGATTGGAACATTTGACATAGCTAAGGAGGTTGTTATTGTACATGATAAAGCTGCTAGGTCCATGAAAAGAATCGAAGTGACTACAAATTTTGACAATAATAGTTTGAAGCCATTCCATATCATGAAAGGAATTTTGCATTTCCATCTTGCATAGTAGAATCTAGTTCCATAGTAGAACCACATCCCAATAGTTTCATAATTCCAAGTTCTTTCTCATGTTTTGATCTATCATCTAGTTTCAACTACAAATATTTGTTAATGTTTAATGTTACTGATAAGTAGGAGATATTTTCAATAAAAATTAAAATTATGATGTTACTATCAAGAGGAAACTTCATGGTTAATTGTGCTTGAGCTAGAGTAATTTACTAGGATGGGTGACCTCTCGGGAAGATCGAATGCCTCACCTTTGTGAGCATCACCTAGATGCAGTGAATGATAAATATTTCATTCACTCTCCTAAGAGATGGGATCTTGTGAACCACTACTCATGAAACACGGGCCAATGAGTTTGACTCAAAAACTACACAATTGAATCATGATAACAACATCACAATTTGACATGTTGTGGAAAATATCTCCTACTTATCAATTGATGAGCTTAAGGGGTTTTATGATAAATGGTACATAAGGCACAACACTTATTGAAGGTTTTACAAATGGGGTTGCAAGAAAAGTGGGCTTAACCTTGGAGGAAAATTCATGGTTAAGTGTGCTTAAGTTAGAGTAGTAGCAGGATGGGTGACCTCAAAGAAAGTCTCAACACTTCACATCTATGAGCATCACCTAGATGGAATGAGTTCTTGGTGTTTCATTCACTCTCATGAGAGATGGGTTCTTTTGAAACACTACTCATAAAACATGGGTCAATGAGTTTGACTAAAAAACTACATAGTTGAATCCAGATAGAAATATCACATTTTAATGTTACTACTGATATAATTCCTCTTCTCTATTGCAAACCCAATTTCCCTTTTGACATTGGGACCGATTTGTTGTTGAGTTTGTTGAAAAGAGTAATTATGTAATTTCATCTAAGGGTTGTGATATATTTGCATTGAATGATTCTAATTCTCTATATGAAAAGGTGAAAAAGATGGGTGCATCTTCAAATATAGGTTTGTAATGGTAAAAATAAGTTTTGTCCTAGCTTGTATAGGCAAACTAGGAAATAAATGGACCTATCTTCAACTCAATACATTAGAAAGAGAAACAACTTGATAGGTTTAATAGGAACCAAGCAATAAATGGGTGTGATGGTTTCCTTTCACTATAGTGGATTTGAAATGAGATGACAAAATACAAGATCTAGGATTAGGAAAGAGAAAAGGAACTTTCTATAAAATAGAGAAAACTATTAGACTAATATATAAATTATACAACCACATTTAAGAAGTAGATAACACCATTGAATTGTACATAAAATATGAGCCAATTATGTTTGTTAGGGGAAACTTGTATAAATGGGGCAATTGGAGTCACCCCTATATGCAAAAGTTGTTGTTGTTCTAGCAAAAACTGACATGGAAGCTCAGGATCAAATACAACTTATTCTTCCTTCCTGAATATGAATCTAGAAAATCACCACCTATCACTTGCACGGAAAAAATAAGGAGAATGTTAGGATAAAAGGGTTCCTCTCAATCAAACTCCTATTTAGGAATTGACCTTGGAATTGAAATATAATTACATGAAAGTAAAGGAAGTGTGTTGTCAGTAGTAGAAGCTTTATAAATGTCTTGCACCTTGGCAACACAAATTATTCTTGAAATGAGATCATGAATGTTGATGCAATAGCATGAAACCAAAAATACCTAAAAGGAGATCATAAAAGACACACTTGTCTAATGATTGCTAGACTTTCCACCATGAAGAGATGAATTCTTTAATGTGCTTGAATGCTCCTTAAATGCTTGATTTCTTGAAGATGGCGAATCAAAGGTTAATTGCTTGATTGTAGCAAATTGATAATGGATGCCAAAATGTGATAGGTAAAATTGTTTCTATACCTCTCCAGGGGATATTGGGGCTTAGCAATTGAAGTATATTAACTTTAAACTTATAATCCCAGCTAAAATCACAATAATAAACTCCAATTCAAATATGGGCCCAAGTTAGTATGACAAGGGCAACTTTCAATGACATGCTCACAAAATTTACTACCTGTTCTACCTAAGTCACCCTTGTCAAGGCAAAAATGGTTCAAATTTTAATCAGTTTTCAATATGATCATAAGGATTTTGAAAATGTGTGTCAAATTGGGGTGTGAAAAGGGGATATGTATGAAATAGGCCACACTTAGTAATATGGCCCATGTGCACATAGGATAAATGTTTGAAATAAATAATAAAAGAGGGTACACCTATAATTAAGAACCCTCATAATTAAAGGACTCAAATGCATAGAAGAATGAAAAAACACTACAATGGGTGCCAACTAAGCATAAATTGTACACCTTGGCAAGTTGCTTACAATTTAGGATGCTACATTAGCCTCCACTTTAGTTGGAGTATGAGTCTACATGCATACTCACTATAAAGTAGAAGAAAGAGATATGATAGAGAAGAGATACACTACAATAAATCTTTGTGATTAGATCCCCTTTTTACTCCATTTTTTTTCTTCCACATAGTGTTTTAATGTATTTCTCCTTTATTTTTTAAAACATGGGCACTATTCATTGAGTTGATGCTACTAATGACTTATTTTGCACTGAGCAGAAGAGTTTAGCACCAATTTGGGTGCTATGCAATACATGTTTTGCACCGATATTGGTGTCTATGTTGACACCTAAATTGATGCTTATTGAACGAGTAGGCATAGAATTAGGCTTTATGTTCATCCTGTCATGCTTGATTTTCCTGATGTGTTTGTGGTTAGGATATTATGTTGATTTAATGTCAAAATATTTTGGTCATTATTTCATGCTCTTATCTTATGGTCATAAATCTCTTAAGTCCTATCGTAACACTTTACTGTTTATTTTGCATGTGCTTTAAGTTGTGCTTAAAGTGTTTATCGCACCCTTGTGGAGGTTAAGTTCTTTTAGCAAAAGATGTTGTGAGGTTGTGATTTGACGACTGGATGTTGTGAGATTTCTATGTCACGTCCTCACGATAGTTAAGATAGATGATAACTAGTGGTTGTGAGGCTACGTGGTGGTTTGTGGGTGGTGATAAAAGTGTTGTTTTTTCCTCACAACTTGATCAAATAGTTAATACCTTTAGCTCATTGGGAAGTGACAATGAGTCACATGTCAATAATTATAGATGTTAAAATGTAAACAAAATTTTCTTATGGAATCCTCACACAAAAATTTTACGGCCGTCACTTGGACCTATGACCATGCGAGTGGATGTTTGTGATGACTATAATGGTTTGTTGCAACTTGGTTAGCGGGGGAAATGTTTATAGGTCACGATCTTGCAAGGAAGAATAAGATGTTATGGTTGTCCCTTATCATGGCCTTGCAACATATTATGTGGAGCAATGACTATAGGGTCTAAGAAAATAATTGGTCACCATGTGGCACCGTGTAAGCTATAGGTATGTTGTGTCTGGTCAAAACTATTTGACAATATATCAAAGAAAGAAGTGGCGGTAGGAAGGATCTGAGAAGAGACATCATGACTAATGGAATGTTATAGTTTCTTATCTAAAAACCATTCCTTTGCAAAAAATCATTCCATTACTACCCAACATTTTGAGTGTCACTTTTAACTTTATATAATGAAGGAAAAAGGCCACAATGACAGGTCTTGTAGTTGTTGGGATAGGTGCAAATCTTGGGATAGTTGTTGCTTCTTTTTTTGCAATTTGAAAGTGTGAGCCATAGCTTAAATATGGGAAGGGATAAATACAAAATGAGTTGTGTGTTGTCTAAATTTGGGTTGTTCATAATTGTAAGGGATTGTTTCTTTTTTTGAGTGCTAAGGATGGGACTTGTTGAGGTTACATAGGGATTTTACTGTAACAAGAAGGGGTTAGACAAAACCATGTTGTAGGAGATATACAAGGATCATGGTGGTGAACTAGTTGATAATAAATTTTGTAATCATAGAGATATTGAAATTGCCTTTAGTAATCATAAAGATACTGAAAGATCTGCGCACAGCTTGCAAATGCCTGTAATCTCTCAGATTACTACTTTGGTTATATTTGTTGGGATGGAAGAAAAGAAAATTATAGGTGTAGATACAAAATATGGGATTTTGGAGTCTATTGGTACCCATATAAAACCCAGTAATAAAATTTTCACTTTAGGGTCTACCCAAAGGGTTCCTGATCTAGTTTCAAAGGCACAATTCAACTAGATTCAAATTAGTTTGGGAAAGAACTCCAGAGGACTTGAAAGCATAAAAAGATGCAATTGAAGATGTTGCAAAGCATATATGTTGGAAAAATATTTTTCAAAAGAGTGACCTCGCTATATAGAAAAATCCCACAAACCATATTTACTGTGTTAAAAGCAGACATGTATGCAAAAATCCCCATACATGTAAAGATGACAACCTGATACTATTGGGTATAAGTAGCTGGAAAATTGCATAACACCACTTCTAGAGATGAATGATATCCATGTCATTGCAAGGAGAGAGGCATTAGAAAAATGGCCAAAACATCTAACACTTGTTCCCCTGGGAATAAGTAGTGGCAGTCTCCTTGGAATTATAGCTAAAGAGTTTAATGAAAATAAAAAACTATGGAATGATAGAATTTCATACTACAAAAGGTTCAATGGCTGTCTGACCCAAGGAGGATATAGAAACATCATGGACATGAACGCTGATGTGGTAGGATTTGTTGCTGCCTTGGTAGATGATCGCTCATGGGTCCTAAATGTGGTTCAATCAGATGCAAAACTAAATACTCTTGGTGTCATCTATGAACGTGGGTTAATTGGTACTTATCACAACTGGTGTTCAAGGCTTTTTCAATGTATCCCAAAACATATGACTTGATTCACAATAGTGGTGTCTTCAACGTGCACCAAGCCAGGTGTGACATAATTGACATCTTACTTGAAATGGATCAAATCTTGTGGCCGAAAAGAAAAGTGATCTTCAGAGATGTGGTGAATGTTATAGTGAAAGTAAAAGCCATAAAAAATGTAACATGATGGAAAAATTAGACAGTGGATCATGAGAGTGGCCCCTTCAATCAAGAAAAGATCTTGGTTGCTGTTAAGGATTACTAGACACATGAAGGAAGCTCCTAAGTTATTATGGCTGCTAACACCCCGTTTGGCATGGGGGACCAAGGATCTTGGAGATCAATGCAGAGGATGAATCCAAACTATTTAACAAAATGTCAAATAGTCTTGACCAACAATAGAGATCTTCGGCTTCAATGAACATAGAACCAAATATGCACACACCCTTGTTATCATCACAAAGGAGGAGCCTGACCCATTGAAGAGTCATGTTGGTGACGTCTATCAAATTAATCAATGATAGACAACCCAAATAAGATGAAGAATTCAATGGAATAACAATATTGCTCAACACATCTCTAGTAAAGGATTGAGCTCAAGCCCAATGTGAGTCTCTGATCAGTATTTGGGGCTTTTTGAAGTCTGATTGATGAGTATGTGAGGAATGAAAATAGCTACATCTCATACATGGGCATTGTTATATAGTGATCTCTGTAGCCTTGTTGACTATAATAGCCCATGGTCCATTAGCTAAGGGGTCGATGAGAATTACAATATGTTAATTCAGGCATGATAAATGGTTGAGACAAGTTGCCCACCAGCATAACTATGCAAGTAATACATTGAGGACATACACGAGTCCCAAATGAACATGTCATCGGTGTAATTTGAGATTATTTTCCACCTTTGCTCTTCTATCTTTTGCAATAGATCCTAAGCTAGTTTATCCCCTGGCCAAGAGTGGAGAAATTAGTATAGGCCTCGATTGTGTTGTACCCAAAGTCAGCAAGAGCAATGAGCTCATTGTGGACATCCATGCGCACAACTCTTGCAATGTCGAGATGGAGATCATGCAAAGGGGTATCATAGATTGGCGGTAGAATACACAGAGGAAGAAATTAAATCTACTATAGATGATTATTCTACGTTGAACGGCAAGAGAAGCTTTGGCAACAAAATGCATTGAAGACCTTTCTTGCTCCATTGAATTCATCTGACATGCTGGCATGTGGAGAAGATCTTGGGTTGATTTTGGCTTGTGTGCATCCTATTATGCAAGAATTGGGCTTGATGGGTTTACGCATTCAATGAATGTCTAGTGAACCTGATTTGGAGTTTGGTATCCCTGCAAACTATCCTTATATGATAGTGTGTGCTCCATCATGTCATGATTGTTCTGCATTACGTGCTTGGTGGGATGAAGATGAAGGAAGATGCATTTGGTTCTTTAGGAATGTGCTAGGATACAATAAAGCACCACCTGCTAAGTGTAATCCTAAAGTAGCACATGCAATAATCCAACAACATGTTCAAGCTCCCTCTATATGGGCAATTTTTCCACTATAGGATATACTAGCATTGAAGGGAGAGTTATGATGACTCAACACTGCCGAGTCTCCAAACATTTCTTTGTGAACTGTTATATGTTCACTAAGCCCAATAATTAAATTACAACTTTGATAAAGTATGTTATAAAGTTGTAGTGTTTGACTATTGTGAAGATTTAGAAAATATCATGTTGTCGGGTGATGGAAAGATAAGGAGGAAAGAATAAAACACAATGTCAAGAATTAGTTATAATAACTGAAAAATGTCATCGAGGAAAGGAAGATAAAATGGAAAAGAAGTGAAAGAATGGAGGTTCCAGATTCCGCTTACCCTGGAGACTTTGAGTTGCAGGAGGGTGCTAGTTTTTTTTTGTTTTGTAGTGGCAGGAAGGGGCATGATTTTCTTCTAATGATTTGTGAATGCAGAAACAAAGGATCTGTAGTATCTTTTTGTAGATTCACAGGAAGAAAGTTTTATGTGTATTAGACCTTTGAGTCTAGACGTTGGCTTTCTTATTGATATTAATCTATGAATTAATTCAATTCTCTCTGAAAGTTATTTTGTTTCACTCAATTATTAATGTGTTTATCTTTTGGACTTTGAACCAAAGTTATTCATGTATTTGGAATAATTGATGCTTCTTTTTCTTTCTGTGTTCTTTGTAATGTTAAGGTCAGATAAATGGTCTTTGTACCATTAATTCTCTATTTTTATTTGTTTAGCTTCTTTGCATCTATGTCATGTTTACGAGTAGATGTTTGTTAGCCTTTTTATGCTTTCTGGTTAAAATCATTTAAGTTCATAAGTTAGACAAATTCTTTGCAAATCTTGTTCAGGGATTTGTACCCAAATAATTCAGAGGTCACTTACACTGTCTAATCGTGAAGTGACCCAATTGTTAGTGCAGATCAAGTCTTCTTGTTTGGGTGTTTAGGGTTAGTTTATAATCATTTTCTTTGAAGAAAAATCTGTTCATCAACAGATTTTTGGTGACTCTACTGGGGATTGGAATCGAAGATCAATGCTAAATTTTTTTCCTCAGTTTGTATATTATATATGTATATGTAGGCTTGGTGACTCTACTAATTTAGCATGTAGACCAGAAAGATCATGATCAAGAAAAGGCCTGATCCTACTCTTATGGAAATCTATCCAATGCATGACAAAGTGTTGAGCGAGTTCTTGCACATTTTCAAAGAAAGTATCTCTCGGGCTGTCAGAGAAAAGATTAGTCTGGAAGATGATCATGCAAGAAATCTTTATTGGAGAAGTCTCTATGCATGGTTCCACAAACTCAAGGATCTAAAGGAGTATGAAGAAAAGGTGGCAAGGCTGAAAGAAGAGCTAATAGTTGATGATGAGGGACCTCTGGTAATACCATCTTACTTCATCTCACGTAATTATGCAATCTTTGGTGATCATGATGGCACTCAAGAACTCATGGATAAAGATGGTAAAGGTGCATCTGAATCTTCATTTCCTCCTAATTTATAAAGTTTCAGATTTGAAATTCATGATAGTCATCTTGCTTCAAAAGTTCCTATTAATGAAAAGTTTGACAGTGTTATGTTACCGGAGTTTGAATGTTTTGTTTTTAATGAGAAGGTTGAAAGTAACCTATTCCATTGTGAAGTCGGTGGTTAGCCCATTGAAGAATCTTGTCAATCTGAAAATGAAACTTGTGGTTGTGATGACGTAAAGATACCTTTGGCAAAAGTGTCTTGTGCTGAAATTTTGTTTGAGACAAGGAGGTATGTAGCTGACTTCCAACCTGTTAGTGACTCAGCTGGTGTGTTGAAGGATGCCCTTCTCAATGAAGAAGAAGATACATGCATAAATTTCTATCATCGCTCAAACTAGATCATTCCTCTCAAAATGATTCAGGTATCCATCCAAATCAAGTTGAAAATGAAACACTAGTAGATGAATCTTCTTTTCAGCCTTCTATGTATGGTTTTTTTGATTTGGATTGTGGAAGTAATGCTAGAAAATGTGATGACACTTTTGGAAAGGAAAAAGATAGAATGCATTGCATGCTTGATGATAGTTTGATTCTTGAAAGAAGTGGAGAAGACATCTATTCGGGAATTGATTCCATGTTAGATGAGGCATCTCTCTACCTGTGAACTAACCATGGTATTGAAAGCCATATGAAAAAGGTGACTCTTGATGACAGTAATTCTAGATATTGTGCATCCTTTCTTAAAGAGGTTCCCGCACTTCATTTTTTTTAGTATGAAATGAAATCTGGCCTGATGAATGTTGAAGATCAATCCTTGGATGAAAAAGAATGCTATGATGAATTATGGCTATTTCGGAAGGAGTGCTTGGTCAACATATTTATATGTGCTTTTAACTTGCGGTTTGGCATTGAAGAAGTCACTTGTAGGCAATAGTTTGGAGCTGCTCCATTGAGATATGATTTGTTGTTGTGGAAAGACTCCTATTTCTCCCAATCGGTAAATGGATTCATGTGACTTTTCCTCACTTCTGGTTCATGTGGTAGGATTTCTTCCTACCTTTGTATATGTTGTAAATATTCTTTTGGTGTGTGTAGTGTTAGTTTGAATAATGTGAAGCTTTCTGGTAGTTTAGGTTGGTTGGCTTTGCCCTGCTCCCCTTCGCCCTCTCTGCAAGCAGCTCCCTATGCCAAGTTTTTTTTTGTGACTCTATTGCCCAATGGATGCTAGGCACTTGTCTTTTCCCAGAGACTGTTGGAGTTCTCTATTTTTGTGCCAAAAATAGTCCCACAGTTAGAGACAATGTTGGTACCCATATAAACCCCAGTAAATTTTTTTTAGTTTAGGGTCTACCCAAAGGGTTCCTGATCTAGTTTCGAAGGCACAGTTTAACTAGATTCAAATTAGTTTGGGCAAGAACTCTAGCGGACTTGAAAGCATAACAAGATGCAATTGAAGATGTTGCAAAGCATATATGTTGGAAAAAGATTGTTCAAAAGAGTGACCTCGCTATATAGAAAAAAGCCCACAAACCATATTTACTGTGTTAAAAGCATACGTGTATAAAAAAAATCCCCATACATGTAAAGATGACAACCTGATACTATTGGGTATAAGTAGATGGAAAATTGCATAACACCACTTCCAGAGATGAATGATATCCATGTCATTGCAAGGGGAGAGGCATTAGAAAAATGGCCAAAACATCTAATAGTTGTTCCCCTGGGAATAAGTAGTGGCAGTCTCCCTGGAATTATAGCTGAAGAGTTTAATGAAAATAACAAATTGTGGAATGATAGAATTTCATACTACAAAAGGTTCAATGGCTGTTTGACCCAAGGAGGATACAAAAAAATCATGGACATGAACGCTGACATGGTAGGATTTGTTGCTGCCTTGGCAGATGATTGCTCATGGGTTGTAAATGTGGTTCCATCAGATGCAAAACTAAATACTATTGGTGTCATCTACGAATGTGGGTTAATTGGTACTTATCACAACTGGCCTTCAAGGCTTTTTCAATGTATCCTAGAACATATGACTTGATTCACAATAGTGGTGTTTTTAGTGTGCACCAAGCCAGGTGTGACATAACTGACATCTTACTTGAAATGGTTCAAATCTTGTGGCCGAAAAGAACAGTGATCTTCAGAGATGTGGTGAATGTTATAGTGAAAGTAAAAATCATAACAAATGGCATGTGATGGAAAAATTAGACAGTGGATCATGAGAGTGGCCCCTTCAATCAAGAAAAGATCTTGGTTGCTGTTAAGGATTACTGGACACACGAAGGAAGCTCCTAAATTATTATGGCTACTAACACCCTGTTTGGCATGGGGGACCAAGGATCTTGTAGATCAATGCAGAGGATGAATCCAAACCATTTAAAAAAATGTCAAATAGTCTTGACCGATAACAAAGATCTTCGGCTTTAATGAACATAGAACCAAATACTCACATGCCCTTGTTATCATCATAAAGGAGGAGCCTGACCCATTGAAGAGTCATGTTTGTGATGTCTGTCAAATTAATCAATGATAGACAACCCAAATCAGATGAAGAATTCAATGGAATAATAGTATTTCTCAACACATCTCCAGTAAAGGATCGAGCTCAAGCCTGATGTGAGTGTCCGATCAGTATTTGGGGTTTTTCAAAGTCTGATTGATGAGTATGCGAGGAATGACAATAGCTACATCCTGTACATAGGATTTGTTAGATAGTGATCTATGTATCCTTGTCGAATATAATAGCCCATGGTCCATCAACTAAGGGGTCGATGAGAATTACAATATGTTAATTCAGGCATGATAAATGGCCGAGACAAGTTGCCCACCGGAATAATTGTGTAAGTAATACATTGAGGACATACACGAGTCCCAAATGAACATGTCACCGATGTAATTTGAGATTATCTTCCACCTTTGCTCTTCTATCTTTTGCAACAGATCTCGAGCTAGTTTAGCCCCTGTCTGAGAGTGGAGAAATCAGTATAGGCCTCGATTGTGTTGTACCCAAAGTCAGCAAGAGCAATGAGCTCATTGTGGATATCCATCCACACAACTCTTGCAATGTCAAGATGGAGATCACGCAAAGGGGTATCATAGATTGGCGGTAGAATACATAGGGGAAGAAATTAAATCTACTATAGATGATTATTCTATGTTGATCGACAAGAGAAGCTTTGGCAAAAAAATGCATTGAAGACCTTTCCTACTCTATTGAATTCATCTGGCATGCTGGCATGTGGAGAAGATCTTGGGTTTATTCCGGCTTGTGTGCATCTTGTTATGCAAGAATTGGGCTTGATGGGTTTATGCATTCAACGAATGTCTAGTGAACCTGATCTGGAGTTTGGTATCCCTGCAAACTATCCTTATATGATAGTGTGTGCTCCATCATGTCATGATTGTTCTGCATTATGTGCTTGGTGGGATGAAGATGAAGGAAGATGCATCCGGTTCTTTAGGAATGTGCTAGGATATAGTCAAGCACCACCTACTAAGTGTAATCCTAAAGTAGCATGTGCAATAATCCAATAGCATGTTGAAGCTCCCTCTATATGGGCAATTTTTCTACTATAGGATATACTAGCATTGAAGGGAGAGTTATGATGACTCATCACCGACATTCATTGTTGAGTCTCCAAACATTTCTTTGTGAACTGTTATATGTTCACTAAGCTCGATAATCAAATTACAACTTTGATAAAGTATGTTATAAAGTTTTAGTGTTTGATTATTGTGAAGATTTAAAAAATATCATGTTGTTAGGTGATGGAAAGATAAGGAGAAAAGAATAAAACACAATGTTAAGAATCAGCTATAATAACTGAAAAATGTAATTGAGGAAAGGAAGATAAAATGGAAAAGCAGTGAAAGAATGGAGGTTCCAGATTCTGCTTACCCTAGAGACTTTGAGTTGCAGGAGGGTGTTAGTTTGGTTTTGTTTTGTAGTGGCAAGTAGGGGCATGATTTTCTTCTAATGATTTGTGAATGCAGAAACAAAGGATATGTAGTATCTTTTTGTAGATTCAGAGGAAGAAAGTTTTATGTGTATTAGACCTTTGAGTCTAGACGCCAACTTTCTTATTGATATTAATCTGTGAATTAATTCAATTCTCTTTGAAAGTTATTTTGTTTCACTCAATTATTAATGTGTTTATCATTTGGACTTTGAACCAAAGTTATTCATGTATTTGGAAGAATTGATGCTTCTTTTTCTTTATGTGTTCTTTGTAATGTTAAGGTCAGATAAATGGTCTTTGTACCATTAATTCTCTATTTTTATTTGTTTAGCTTCTTTGCATCTATGTCATGTTGACGAGTAGATGTTTGTTAGCCTTTTTATGCTTTTTGGTTAAAAGCATTTAAGTTTGTAAGTTAGGCAAATTCTTTGCAAATCTTGTACAGGGAGCTGTACCCAAATAATTTAGAGGGTGCTTACACTGTCTAATCATGAAGTGACCCAACTATTAGTGTAGATCAAGTCTTCTTGTTTGGGTGTTTAGGGTTAGTTTATAATCATTTTCTTTGAAGACAAATCTGTTCACCAACAAAGTCATTTGTTTCTCCTAGTGTTGTATTTTCAAAGCCATATCTCGTGAGCGAAGATGGTGAAAATTTTGCATGCTAGCATTTTTTGCCTCTATAACCACCCATGGGTGATAATGGCATGGCTCACATGCCTAGTTGGATCTATGGAAGCACTTTGGCCTCCTCTGGATTCTAGCCAAGTATTTTCACTCGAGGACACAAATAGAGGTAACAACCTTCATTTGGATAATATCTTCTATGATCCACTAGTGGCAGTTGGTAATATAATATAAAAGGAATACTCTAGTTTTTAGCTTGTTGCATTCCTTGTGTCTATAAATGAAATATCACAACCAATCTTACGACAACTAAAAATTGTTTGTGCATGGACAAGTAGCATAGTTTATGTAATAGGTCTTTTTGCATAAATAGAAATGATACAGTCTTGTATTAAATGAAATGTATGAATACTTCTAAGGAAATTAATTGAAAATATCATTTGAAGATTGTCTCTCGCATTTTCTTTTGTTATATAAGTTTATTTATTCAGAATAGCCAAATTTGTCTTCATGATAATTTCATGAATGTATAATGTGTTTACTAGTTTTCTTGAAGGAAGACATTAAATCATTTTAGATGCATTATACTGATTTGGGGAAAATAATAGTGATTTCATGAATGTAATCTGAGGTGATAAATTATAATGTTTATGTTAGGCATAAAAATATACATGTAATGTTGAAACAATATGATATAAAGAATAAAATACTAGTGCTTCTTCTAATATTTTGAGGTAGTGGATATGTTGGGAGTGAACTTTTTATGCCTATTGAAGAGTGCAGATTGGATCAAATCTACAGTTTGAACATCATTATAAAATGAGGAGGCTTGTTGAAGTTAGTGATTTCTCTATTTCTCTGTGTTAGCAATTGTGTGAGTGATTTTAGAGATCTCTAAAGTAGAGATTTAGATATTTCTTAAATCACTTATATGAATCTGGTAATTATGTATGATTGTTGTAGAGCATATTATTTCTTTATTATAGTTGATTAGTAATGTAATAGCCTAAAATTTGTCTAGTAAAACCTAAGCCCCCAATTTCGATCATATTGCCTTAAATAAAATCCTAAATCTCAAAGACGTATTTACTACACATAATTGTGTAGAGTAAACCTAAAATTCCCCTTTGCATAATTAAATCAAGTATCAAAAATCTTATATCAAGCTTATACTATGGTCTAATTTCTAGAACTTGCATATTTATTTAATTGCTATAACATTTCTTTAAATATAAAGTTTTTGCACTTTATTAAAAGAACACATTCACATGTGTGCTTAATCCTAATTAATTAGCAATTAAAGGAGATTTATGCTTTAAAAAAGAACTATTTTGTCCTATTCTACCTAACATCTATCTTTTACCTCTTAATCCTCACCACTCATCTCTACCTAACCTTGCATCTCCTTCATTCTCCTTTTTCCTCTTAATCTTAATTACACATTCTTTGCCACTTAATCTCCACCCTCCATTCTTGAGGCAAATCCTTTGAAAGGAAGCTCTTCTATGGCTCAAGGGATCCATCTTTGTGCATTTTAGAGTAATCTTGCTCATTTGAATTCTTAGTTCTTAGTTGCTCTCATTTCTCTCTTGCATTCTTTGTTTACTTCATTTCTTAGCACAATCTTACATTGTTAATCTAGTTTGCTTTCTTGCATTGTTAAATCATAGTATAGTTCTTACATTCTCATTCTAGAAATGCTAGTTATTCCCATTAATTCAAGCTTATTCTCTCATTCTAGATTTGTTAATCTTGTATTGCATTTGAATCTTCTATTTTGGAGTATTCAAGTCACTAATCTTTATGCCAATTTGATGAGCATTCAAAGAAGGATTAAACTAGCTTCAACTAGGAAGCAATAAACCACTTTTGGGAGTTTAGTTGGTTCATTTGATATGGCATCCTATAGCTAAATTCTTGAGTTAATGGTTTATTGAGTGTTGGTTTCTTTTAATTTTATACCACACTTTTTTGGCACCCACCATGGGGTTTGAATAAAAAATTCCCCTTTTCTTGCAGTTTATTTTTGTTTATTTTTTGAAACTGTGATGAATATCGTACCCAATGACCCAAGTATTGTACGATACCCAATTTCATCACATGGCTTTCTAAGTTTTATTGTACAATAATATGGTGTAGGGTGTTTCATTGTCTATAGTGCTGGTTTTCATCGTACGATATTATATCCCTAGAGTTCATCGCTTGGATTTCTAGGTTTTATCGTACAATGATATGGTGACTGATTATGTTTCATCATATAAAAAATAATGAGCATTTTTTAGGGTCATGTAGTTAGATTTTTTTGGATTTTAATGCTTCATTTGACTTTGTCTTGGCCTTGACCTTCTGTTTTGCAAGTTTTTACATGGTATTTGATAGAGAAATCACTTGTCAAAGACATCAACACTTACTTATTGCAAGACTACTAATGCTTTGAAGATGTAGGACGTTCACCAAAGACATATTTTGGAGACTACTAAAAATATTTGTGTTGCAAGTTGCCTTGGAGATACAAATCAACACTGTGTATGCATAAGTTTGGTTTTTCTAAGCATCTAGCTTAATTAGGAGGTTTATTTTCTTGTGATTAGTTGAGTAGTAGGAGAGTATGTTCTTCACCTCCTAGAGGATGAATCATAAATATTGAACTACTTGATTGGTTACTTGTAGAAGGAATATTGGGTAAATGAACATGTGCTTGATGTGTTTGGGAGAAACTATGGAATAGGAGAGTATGCTCTTTTCCTTATGGAAAATTAGAATTCTTGACCTCCATTAGCTATCCATTTTACTTTCTTGCATTTACCTTTAGAGGGTCTTCTAAGAGAGCAATCTTTTGGGAATGACCCAAGTGGGAAACAAGTGAACCTGGCTAACTCCATCCCACTATAATCAAAATCTTCCTTCAATCTAAAGAGAGAGAATACTTGGCTATTTCTACTTCTAATGCTTCTTCATGTGTAGGGCCTAGTTGCCTCAATCTTTCTAAGAAAGACTACACTTATCTAGGATCTTGTAGGGCCTTCATGGTCTCAATCTTGTTTATAGGACTACAAGGGGAGTACATCCAATTTGTATAGGATCAAGAGGTCTCAATCTTTCTTGTGAGACTATACATTTTGGGTGCTTGTAAAGCTATAGGCCTCAATTCCACTTGTGGAACTACAAGGGGTAGCCATGAACGAAGACCATCACTAAACACCTTAAGATTTAGAGGACAACCATTTTAGCCATGTGAATTCCTTTGTGAAAGGATTAATCCAAGTGGATTTACCTAGATCACTCCAATATTACTCACCATATGTGCTCCCTTGGATGCTAAAGCTTGAATGTGGCAGTATGGAAAGATATGTGTTGTGAGCATTGATCTCTTCCAATTGATCCATAACTTGCATAGTCCTAGGAAAGGCCATTCAACCACTTGACTATGGGGCTAAGAGCATCAAGTTGTGGGAGAAGGTTGGAACACTTCCCTGTTTGACCCTAGGTAGATTGTGTAATACCCCAAAAATGGGCTATATGTTCATTAACCTCCTACATCGACAAATCGAATGAAATCGACATCAAAGTCCTAACCTAAGGCACATCTAAATATCATCAAATCTAATTGATTATCTTAAATTCTGCATCGGGAAATATTCTTAGTAATCTTCCTAATTATCTTAATTATCTTTAATTTAATGATTATTTGGCAATAAATCACATTTATCCTTAAGTTTGATTAATTGAATATTTTCATATTTAATTAATTAGATTTAATATTTACCACTTAATTATGTAATTAAATTTAATTCTATCTATTATTAATTGTATTATTTAAATTTTGACAATAAATCCAATATCCTATAAATAATTGATTAAATCTTTATTTAATTAATTAAAGCGAGTTGTCATTATTTAATAATATAATTTTTAATAAAAGTTTGGTAAAATAATTGATTAACCCATAAATCAATTGTTTTATTTTTAAAAGCAGTTAAGTTGGAAATAAATCACTTTATTATTAAATTAATTCATAAATAAAACATGCACAATCATAAAAGCAGACAACTATCAATTATCAATTAAAGCTAAACTCTATTTTGAGTTAAAGCTTAGCTTTTGCATGTTTTTGTGAGTTAATTATCCTTTATTTAAAAATAACTCAAAAATCAACCTGAGTTATTTCAGTGATTTATGGCTTTTTTTCCCATGCACCTCCAAAGCCCTGGATTACTATAAAAACAAGGCTCAACTCTTCATAATTCATCTCTAAAATCTCTCAATCATCTCTTAAATTTGCATCCAAGCATCTCAAAGCATCTCATATTTTTGCACAATCACGCTGGAGAATTGGAGGCTGAGGAATCAACTTGCGAATTCAAAGCTTTGTGAGATCAATTTCAATTGCATAGTTTTTATATCTTAGCATAGAATTTCATAGTTTTTATATCATTGTTAGAATCTTCATTGTTAGATCATTTAGCATCCATAGCATATCAGTTTATCATTCTTATTGCATAGAAAATATCAAAAATATAGATTAATTGCATTCAATTTCATATCCATCTTTTGCATTCAAATCCTTCATTTAGGTGTCGTCTAGGTCACTGATCTCGATTACAATCTGAGAACATTAATCTCGCACCTACTAGAAGGCAGTAAATCGCTTGGTTAGATTAGATTTCAATTTTGCACGATTTTGATTATCACTAACCTCTAATGTTTTACTAAGTGTTGTGTCTATAGATCAGGTACAATTTTCACACACACATGTCTGGCGCCCACCGTGGGGCAACCCACCTTTGCATGCTGATTTTGATTCTTGGAGCTAAAACCCTAAAGTTTCAAAGATTTAATTTTATCTCCCAAATGGATAGAGTTTTGGTCTGAAATTTTTTTTGCAAGTTGGAGACATATCAAGGAAGCTTAAAAAAAAAAATCAGAATTTTTTGAATTATTTTGAATTTTTAATAATTTTTTTTCAATTTTTCATAAAAAATTAATATCTGACGCAAATCAGCATATTTTTCTAAAATTTTTACATTTTCGGAAAGCTATTAAAATTCTACAAGAGGTCTATTATTTTTGTTTTAAATTTGGATGCAATTTAATAGCTCAAATAGTCAATTTGCAAAAATTGGTATGTTTTGATAAAATGGGTCTCTAGGGCACGAATAAAGAGATTTTTCTAAAATTTTTGCATTTTTGGAAATCTCTCTATTTTTTAGTAGGGGTCTCTATTCTAAATTTCTATTTTTGTGACCAAAATCATATAAAAAAATCAGATCTTGTTGACTAGGTCAAATGCAGTGCAAAAAAATTAAAATTTTATGATGGGTATGCACTTATTTTTCATATGATTCAATGCATGATATGAGTTGTCATTTGGATTAATTTTCGGTTATTATTTCTCCTAACAATTGATTTTTAGAGCTAACCCTATGGTTTTCATAAGTTGAATATATTTTGCATATCTTGTTTGCTTGTTTGCTTATTGGGGAGTTTGTCACTTGCTTGCATGGAAAAGCTCAACAAAAATTGCTAAAAATTAGGTAAAATCTACTAAGCGCATTGCGAGGATCATGAGGTATTCTCCTTGTTCTGAAAACATTTCAATTTGGACTTAAAATAAATCTCTCACGTGTCAAGTTTGTGTGCATCTTTTCATGCTTTTGATCTATTTCTACACACTTGCATAATTTGATACTAGGTTGTGATCCCTTAAGGATTCATTAAGTAGTATTAGAATACTTGTGATTGATCTTGATTGCTATCTTGGGTTATTAGACTCACTAATCTGCCGGCCCCTCATTTCCGCCCCGTGGTTGCAATCTCAGCGCCATAAAGGGGAGGGGTCAACAGGACAGAAGCATTAAGCGTTCCACTTGGCAACCCTTTTATGCTTTTAGGAACTCACTTGTTTTCTAAGTTGGGGACTTATTTTCAGCTTGTGTGAGGTGTTAAGTGTTCCACCTTGTGGACTCATCTCATATTTTCTTTAAGCGTTAAGTGTTCCTCTTTCTACTTTTTGGGTGCTTTTGGTAGATTTGCTTTCGGGAATATATCTGTGCTCACATAGTAATTAGGCCCTATGAACACTATTCGTGATTCTTGAGAGATTGGATTCCTAGAGAAATCTTTCTTGATGACAGAATCCTATTAGGTAGGGAGGATACTTAGTGCGTTTCACATTCAGCTTGGTTAGTGCGTCTTCTCTTATTGATTGACACATTCTCTCTCCGGAGAGGTTGATAGATCACGTGGGTTTGATATCATGAGCTTTGGTGAATCAAAATTGGTTAGTGCATCTTCTCTTATTGATTGATACATTCTCTCCCCGGAGAGGTTGATAGATCATGTGGAGTTGATATCACAGACCTTGGTGGAACAAAACTTTGTCTTAGCGTGTCAGATTAATCTGCTTGCTTTGTTTGGGTTAAAAGTGAAAAGGTGTCAAAAACCTTGGATCTGGAGCCAAGTCCCCTTGTGGTATAAATCTATGAGTCACCTTTAGAGAGGGTTAACCGTAGCAGACAATCCCTTTATAGGGAAAATTGCGTTGACGGAACCTCAAGCGGTAATAGCCATTTTCGCCATGGTAGTGACGGCCGCTATATAAATGTCCTTGTGGAAGAAATCTCCACGGGTAATGCTCTTGAAGATTAAATTCTCGGACTATGTCAAAACCCTGGTGCACCGGGATTGGAGTTCACCCCTTTGAATCATAAAAGTTGCAGAGTCAAGCCATTACTAAAAACCCTAGAGAGGCCAATTTTTCACTTTCAGGTATATGTGTGTTATTGCAAAACTTTTCAGAACATACACAATTAGTACTCTCAGGGATTAGCACAATTTGGTCACTTGATTGTTCATGCGCAAGGTTGCTTTTTCCCTTGTTCATTATTTTTAGACGTGCTTGGGATCACTTGCTTGTTGTTCTGCATGCTTGTTTATCTACTTGGCTATTAAAAATGATCAAATCTGGTATAACCTTCAAAATCTGGACAGTACAATTTGCAAACAATCCAGAACTAAAGACCTTAAATTTTGCAAAAATTGACGTAAATTCTTTCTGGAGTCAAAAGTCATTTCAGAAAGTCAAAAGTCGTACGAGTTTTGTCAAGTGTTGTTTCAGTATTGCCCATCTGTCGTATGATTGAGAACCTAGTGTCGTACAAGTTTTCAAACCAGCAAATTCAAGAAAGTCAAAATCCTGTTAGCAACTGTCGTATGATATTTACAACTGTCGTTTCATTGCTACCCAACTGTCATACGAGTTTTACAACTGTCGTTTCATTTCTACCCAACTGTCGTACGAGTTTAGCAACTGTTGTTTCATAGACTACCCAGTGTCGTACGAGTCTGCAGAGTGTCGTTTGGAAAAATTTGAGAGAGTTGTCAGAAATTGTCAAATTGCAAGATATCCAATGTTTCCAGCCTAGTTCCAGAATCTGTCAAAAATATCATTGTGTTAGGAATAGAGCAGTAGCTATTGAGCATTCTACCATTTTTCGAGTTTGATCTTTTGAATCCGATCTAGTCTTCTGTTTGATCAATTTGAGTCATTTTTATCTCATGTCAAAACCTTGTCATAACTATCAATCTTCAATCAATCTTCAAAAATAGACTAAGTGTTGAGAACTCGTGTCCGCTATCTTTTGGGTGATCTATCCCATACATCCAGGGCACAGTTTCCTTCACCCACATCTCATTAGATCTTCAAAACTATCATAATCTTGACAAGGTTGTGCCATCCGATTTTCTCGAATCAAATTGTTCTTCAGTTGTCTTCGTCCTTTTCTTCTATTTCATTCAAAGTTAATGGTGGAGACCAGAGCTTCTTCACACAAGAAATCAGAAGAAACATCTCAGAACTTACTTTTGACCAATACCCCAGGTCCAACTCTTGAACAACTCATCAAGTCTGGTATCTATGAAGATGACAGTCTCGGTAACTTTTGATTAAAAATTAGTTACCTACCTCCTCTATCAACTCAAAGAGGTAATCAACAAACTCCTCCTCAATCTATTCCAGAGAGTCCAAAAACTCCTATCATGTCTCAAGCAGGGACAAACCACGGTTCTCTAGGAGGAGGATCCTAGGGACACCATTCTCAACATAATACTGACCAAGAACCTACACCCTGTAAAATCCATCGGTGTCAGAATGACAATGAATTCAAGAGAATGATGAGGCATTTCTTGAAAGTGGATAGAGAGGCATACTTTTTACAATTAGCCCAGGAAGGGGCTAAGCTTCCTCCCAACTTTAACATTGATGATATAATCACACATGAGGAAGAAACTCCACTCATAGCTATGACAAAATAGATGCATGCTATACAAGTCAAATTTAACAATCTTAAGAAGGAGAAGGAACCCAAGGAGTTCTCCATGGAGGCTCTATGTCCTTTCCCGTTCGACAAAAACTTGTATATGCCACCATTCCCAAAAAGAGTGGAGATACCAAAGCATGACAAATATGATGGACACTCTGATCTTCAAGATCATGTCAGAGAGTTCTGTACGCAATCCATGGAATTCATGCATGAACCGACTTATCTAATGCATCTTTTTCCTAGATCCTTGGGAGGAGCATCCATTCAGTGGTTTTCAAGATTACCTTCTATGATCAAAAATTTTGAGGAATTGATTAAATTGTTTTATCAACAATATTCCTACAATATTCAACATCTGGTCACCATGATCGATATCTGTAACCTCAAGCAATATCTAGGGGAATCATTCCTAACTTTCCTCAAGAGGTGGAGAAAGAAGTTCTCTCTATATGCTAGACAAATTCTCGAAATGGAGAAACTTGAAATCTTTATCAATAACCTTGTTCCAGAGCTCAATTATCCATTACAAATGCAAGATCATGTATCTTTTGATAAAATGGTGGATAATGCAATCAAGATTGAGAAAGTACTTGTCAAGAAAGGAGAAATCACACTTCAAAAGGACAAGTCTAAATCTGGATCTAGCTCAAAAGATAAAAACAAGAGCTGGAATAGAAACAAAGGTATCATCTCTGATGGTCTTATTGACACTATCTACACCCCATCAAAGGCATCGGCCTACAATCTCACCCTTGCCACCAAAGCCATTGAAGCTTCAGAGCAAAAATCTGCTGAACCATCCCCAAAGAAGCCATTCAAACGATGGGATAATAAATGAAAGTTTACTCCCTTGGGAGAATCTTGGGAATCTGCCCTAAGAACCCTGATAGCTAATAACATGATCTCTTTACCGCCAATCCGAAACCCTGATCCGGATCCAAAACTATATTGGTGGAAAGATAATGAATTCTGTGCTTTCCATCGAACTAAAGGCCACAAAACTAATGGATGCTTCCACTTGAAGCATACCATTCAAGACTTGATAGATCAAGGGGACATCACGATCGATAATCCTACCAACAATAATGATCACACAGCATTTACAGAACCGTTTCCACAACATGGCAAGGGAGTTTCCACTTCTCAGCCTAACATGGGGGCAAAAGTCAACTATGCCTACCCTAGAAACAATGCTATCATCAATATGGTTGAACCATGTCTCTCTAAGAGCTACAATGTCATCATGATTGTACGAAGAGACATAAATCATTCCTCAGCTAATGCGGTTACCAGATCACAAGCTCAGGCTCATCTGAAAGGACAAACACCAAGTTCATCTAATGTCCCTAAGATACCTTTCAATCTCACATCTGCTTCTAAACAGAAGGTTGCCTCAAAATCTTCCAATCCAAAGGATACAATACCTACATCTTACAGCATCATCCAACAACTCCAGCATACCAATGCCAAAATCTCTATCTTTGAGTTACTTTGAATATCTCTAGCTCACAGAGATATCCTAGACAAAGCTTTTCTCTGCTCTAATGTTCCTGATGATCTAGATCTAGACAGGTTCCAGACTATGGTTGGTCATCTAACGTCTTCGCAATATATCTCCTTTTCAAAGGAAGATGACAACTCTTTGAGTCACCCACATAATCAGCCCTTACACATAGAAGTCTTGATCCAGAACCGTCGAGTCAAACGTGTGTTGATAGATGGGGGCACAGGCCTCAACATTTGTTCTTACAACTTAATCACACAGTTGGGATTCTTAGAGATGGCTATTGATCCTCGAAAGAAGATCACCATAAAAGCCTATGATGAACAAGAAAGAGCTTCTAAAGGCACCATTGTCTTACCCATCCGAGTGGGTCCAGTCATCAAAGATACCACATGTCAGGTGCTTGATCTACCATTGGCTTACAATATCCTTCTAGGGAGACCCTGGATCCATGAAATGCAAGCCATTCCTTCTACGTACCATCAATGCTTGAAATTTCCCTATGAAGGGGTAGAAGTTACTATCCCAGCAGATCTGAGTACAACTTGCAATACATTGAAGGAAAGTGCCGATAAGCTTGTACCTAATAACAGAGAATCTTCCATCAAGCAACAAAATGTGGCTTCCACATCCAAGATGGAAGACATTGCTAAAGAGATCAATATCAAAGAAAATGGGATGGGAGAATATACTATAGAGCCAGTCTTGTCTCTGACATCTCTCCCAATCTCACCTAAGTCGTATGGACAATCCTTGAAGTAGTCTAAATCAGAACCTAAGGAACCTATGGAAGCATACAAAAGAAATTTTATGGCGGAGCAAGTATCCAAACAAGAATTTGAAGAGGATGAGGCTGTGCTTGCATGGCTATACAAAGATGATTTTGAATCCAAAATTGTTCAACCTAGTGAATCTATAGCACCTACAATCCCTTCTAATTCATATGGTCCAGGAAACAAATTGATAGCCAAGATGGGATATTCCGGTCAAGGACCTCTAGGAATCAGCGGAAAGGGTCTTGTGACACCCATTTCACATATTGGTAGAGCCAACAAAGATACTGGTGGCTTAGGGTTTAAGAAGAAACCCTATCATCTCAAAGGTGGTTGTTCTCATGTCATAGAACAAATTTCACTAGGAGAACCCCTTCTCAAGAAAGAAGAAACAGAACCCTCTGATGATGATTCAGATAGCTCTGAGCTTATCCCCTATGAAAAATTGCCTAAAGAGATCAAATATCTTCTTGATGATACAGATGATCCTATCAAAAGAATTAATGTAGTAGAAACACAAGAACCTACTGTAGCACAAGAGATGGTTGCACCACAAGAACCAGCCAATCTCGAAGGTGATCAAACTGATCAAGAAGAAGGGGGTAGTTATTCTAACACTGATTCCCATGAATATGAATTCAAGTCAGAAACTAAGGGTAATCCTTCTTGGGGTATTCATCCTGATTTCACACATTTTCTAAGATTTCCTAGAGATCCTGAATCAGAAGCTGAGTCAAATGACTATGAATGGGGTGCCATTCTAGAAGAAGATGAGCTTATAATAAAGAAATATATTGATGTTATTCACCAATATGTATCTCAACCCAATGTAGGTCTAGAGCGAAACAATGAACTTAACGTGTCGGATCCACCTATGGCTGAAGAGGACTCCCATGATGATGTTGAGCCTATTCACGAATTGAACATTTTGAGCTGTAATATCACCTTTGAACTTGAGCGTCAGGTTAGGACCAATGATGACATATCCCCATCCGTGAACACCATATCCCAAGCCTTTCTTGCTTTAACTATCCAACGCCCTGATCTTATTGACCAAACTTCCACAAACCCAAGCCATGGTGTTTACACCTTTTCCAGTGACTATGCCCTTGCTTGTTACCTCAATGCAGTCGAGCCTATGAGGACTTCCATCAGTGAACCGAGCGTCAGCATGACCGAGTCGGACATCAAATATCTTAGTCAAAAAAATAAAAATAAAAAGAAAAAGAGTTCTGAGGGTGAAAACCACTTTGTGGCAGTCTCAGAACCTACAAAAGTAAAAAGAAAAGACGTATCTGAAGGTGAAAACCTCTCTGAGGCACCTAAGGATGAGATATTTGATGTCCTTATGAGTCATTTATAGGATAGATCTCCAGTTCTGATTGAGCCCACTCAATCCATCAATTTGGGTACAACAGAGGAACCACAATTGGTACATGTAGCACAATCTCTATCAGAAGAAGAGAAATAGAAATTCACTACATTCTTATCAGAAAAAAAGATCAATTTTGCATGGAAATATTTAGATATGCCAGGATTGGATCCCAATCTCATTATGCATCATCTATCCATTGCTCCTGGAGTAAAACCAATCAAGCAAAAATTGAGAAAGATGCATCCTCATGTTGCACTCTTAGTCAAAGTAGAACTAGAAAAACTCCTAAAAGTTGGATTCATCCGTGTCATAGACTATGCTGAGTGGATCTCTAACATTGTACCTATTTCAAAACTAGATGGTTCAATCAGAGTGTGCACGGACTTTAGAGATGTGAATAGAGCATGCCCTAAGGATGATTTTCCACTACCTAACATTGATATGATAGTGGACATGACTGCGGGCTATGAAATGTATTCCTTAATGGATGGCTTTTCTAGGTACAACCAAATCAAAATTGCTCCAAAAGATCAAGAGAAAATAGCTTTCACATGTGTGTGGGGAACCTTCTATTGGAATGTTATGCCATTCGGACTCAAAAATGTGGGAGCTACATACCAAAGAGCAATGACATCTATTTTTCATGATATGATGCATAGAACAATGGAGGATTATGTTGATGATACCTTAGCAAAATCAATGATCAGAACTGAACATCTAACTGACTTGAGCATGATCCTTAACAGAATGGAAAAATTTAGTCTCCGACTAAATCCTAAGAAGTGTGCTTTTGGTGTCACTTCTGGAAAGCTCTTAGGATACATAGTTTCAAAGAAAGGCATTGAAGTTGATCCGGCTAAAGTCAAGGCTATAATAGAGATGCAACCTCCCACAAATATCAGTCAAATGAGGACGTTGCAAGGCAGAGTTCAATCTATCAGAAGATTCATATCACAGCTAGTGGACATATCACAGCCTTTTACAACACTCAGTAAAACATTAGAGGTTAGTGATAATCAAAATCGTGCAAAATTGAAATCTAATCTAACCAAGTGATTTACTGCCTTCTAGTAGGTGTGAGATTAATGTTCTCAGATTGTAATCGAGATCAGTGACCTAGATGACACCTAAATGAAGGATTTGAATGCAAAAGATGGATATGAAATTGAATGCAATTAATTTATCAGAAGATTCATATCACAGCTAGCGGACATAAAACATTAGAGGTTAGTGATAATCAAAATCATGCAAAATTGAAATCTAATCTAACCAAGCGATTTACTACCTTCTAGTAGGTGCGAGATTAATGTTCTCAGATTGTAATCGAGATTAGTGACCTAGATGACACCTAAATGAAGGATTTGAATGCGATTTACTACCTTCTAGTAGGTGCGAGATTAATGTTCTTAGATTGTAATCGAGATCAGTGACCTAGATGACACTAGATTCATATCACAGCTAGTGGACATATCACAGCCTTTTACAAAAACATTACATAAAGGTGTGACCTTTGCATGGAATGAAGAATGCGAGAACAACTTTAACCATATCAAGAAGTATCTATCAAATCCACCTATCTTGATGCCTCCTATTCATGGGAAGCCATTGATCTTGTATGTCTCTACAACAGCCACATCACTGGGGGCATTGCTAGCGCAACATGATGAAGACAAAAAGGAAAGAGCCATCTACTATATAAGAAGAACTTTAGTGGCCTATGAGAAGAACTACTCAATGATAGAGAAGGCATGTCTAGCTGTGATCTTTGCATCGCAAAAACTGAGACACTACATGTTAGCTCATACTACTCATTTGGTAGCTAAAATTGATCCACTGAAATATCTCCTAAGCAAAGCTGCCCTCACAGGTAGACTAGCTAAATGGGTCATGCTCTTGAGTGAATGTGACATTGAATATGTTGAAAGAAAAGCTATCAAAGGACAGGTCATTGCTGATCAATTAGCTGAAGCACCACTGTTTGATGATACACCCATGCAAATGGAATTTCCTGATTCCTCTATCATGCACCTCTCTTCTAGAACATGGCGGTTATTCTTTGATGGCTCCTACACACAGAATGGATCTGGAGCAGGCATATTGTTCATCACTCCTCAAGGATACTCGATACCCAAAGCATTTAGACTAAAGTTTCCTTGCACAAACAATATTGCTGAATATGAGGCACTTCTCAATGGTATGAAAATGGCAATACAGTGGAGAGTTACAGAGATGCACATCCATGGAGACTCACAATTGGTTATCCATCAAGTCAATGATGTGTACCAAACCAAAGATGAAAATCTCATTCCTTACAAGAGAATGGTAGATAATTTAAAGAAATACTTCATCTTTATCACATTTGAGAAAATACCTAGAACGGAGAATAAGGCTGCCGATGCAATGGCGACACTATCTATTCTCTTACAGCAGCCCGAACATGAGCTACGCTACGAGTTCCTGGTGGAAGCCCTATCCTATCCTACATATGACTCCCCTGAAACCTGCATGATCTGCACCGTTGTAGGTTATGATTCATCCCGATACAAAAATCTGTTCTCCTATCTCCATGACCAAATCATCCCTGAGTCCTTTAACCATTTTGAGAAATGAAACCTTATCTGATCCGCATCCCGATATGTCATCATTGGTAATGATCTGTACAAATGAGGTCTAGATGGTACACTGCTTAGATGTTTAGAATGGGAAGAGTCTCAACGTGCATTAGAGGAAGTCCATGAGGGTATATGTGGGTCACACTCAAATGGTTTAACGTTAGCTCGAAAACTTATTAGGGCTGGGTACTATTGGCCTGAAATGGAGAAAGAGGCTATTAAATTTGCTAAAAACTGTCAACAGTGTCAAGTACATGGCAACTTGATTCATGCTCCAGGGAGAGATCTGATTCCCTTTACTACACAATGTCCTTTTCAACAATGGGCATTTGATCTCATAGGTGCTATCCATCCACACTCTTCTAATGGACATACCCATATAATCACAGCCACAGATTATTTTACAAAATGGGTAGAAGCAGTTCCTCTAACACAAGCAACGGGGAAACAAATCTCTATGTTCATCCTGAACTACATCATTTGCAGATATGGGATCCCTCACTCTATAATCACAGATAATGGGGGACAATTCAAAAACAAAGATCTAGATGACTTATGTGCTAAATTCAAGATTACACAACATTGGTCATCTATCTACTATCCTCAAGGGAATGGACAAGCTGAAGCTTCAAACAAAAATCTCTTGAAAATCTTGCACATAACAGTGAATAAAATAGGAAGAGACTGGCATCTCATGATCAATCCAGCTCTCTGGGCATACAGAACTAGTATCAGAACGCCTACAGTGGCTACACCTTTTGCTTTAGTTTATGGGTCTAAAGCGGTACTGCCTATTGAGGTCAAAATCCCATCACTCAGAATCAGAATGCATGGACTTGTCACTGATGAAGACTATAGAGTGTCTAGGTTACAAGAACTTGAATTACTAGATGAGTGTAGACAAGCAGTGTATGATCATCTCAGAGTGTATCAGAAAAGAATGTCTAGAGGCTACAACAAGAAAGTCAGACACAGAGAATTTTAGGTTGGTGATCTAGTGTTGAGAGAAAATCCTAAAAATTAATCACATCGAGAATGCAAGGGAAAGTTCGAACCCAATTGGCTGGGTCCCTTTGTTATCACTGCTACTTTTGGCTCTGGTGCCTATCAACTCTCAATGAATGAAGGAGAACAGCTCCGAGAACCAATCAACGTTCTCCATCTGAAGAAATTCTATGCTTAAGGCATTTAGTGCTTGGTAAATGTCCTGAAAAAAATCTTAAAAATCGGAAAAAAGTCCTGAAAAAATGAACATCTTGGTGAAAACGTAGCAATAGGTGCCTTGATGATTCACAAAAAAAATCAGAAAATATCCAAAAATTCAAAAAAATTGAAAAAATGAAAAATACAAAAAAAATTGAAAAAATGAAAATACAAAAAAAATTGAAAAAAATGAAAAATACAACAAAAAATGAAGAAAAGAAAAGTGCCTTGGTGAAAACCTGGAAACAAGTGCCTTGGTAGCAAAAATAGAATCTCTACCAAGATGGTGAAAACCTGGCAAATGGGCACCACTTGTTCAAAATGCTCCATCTATCAGCACAATCTTGGTCTTTCCCAGCTTTCAGTCTTGCTTTAGTTTGGACATATCTCCCGGTTTGTTTCAACATTTCTAATTTTCAATAAGTCGGTCTGTACACCAATCAGCTTGCGCGTCTGTATCCTATCAATGTTCAAACTTGGGGGCAATCAATGTCATATCTTATGGCCTCCAATGTATCTTAGACGTGTCCTATCCAGTCAGAATCCTTTAAAGCTTCATGTGAGTCAGTCAGTCAGTCTCGTCTCCAGAAAGGATTTTGCATCTATAACAACGCAATTAAACTCAAACTGAAAACAATCTGTGCTTCATGCTTTTATCTCCTTGTATGCTTACTGATTCGCACTGAGATTTTTTTGCATATTGTGTCCCTTTGAGCTCTTTGATGATGTCCTTTACAGGATTTAGAGAGTGATGACTGGGGGCATAATCTTTTCTTTGTTTTCTGCTTGTATGTGAAAATCTAACAACTTTGGAAATTTCGGATTGAAATGGTGTCCGACTATAAGAGCCTCTATCTCGAATTGGATGGCCATGTGTACCTCGACCATTGATACCCAGACAATTCAAGGAAGTTTGATCTAACTATTGTCTTTTTGAGTAAGTTCTTTCTCCTACTGTGGAACGCGATCTTGCCTAAGGATGTGAACGATAAAGGGTCACTACGGGTAATTCACATTGGATTTAGAATGATCTCTTGACTATTTGATGTGTTTGCAATGCAAGGTGTACTCAGGTCATCACGACATTTATGTTTTGATGCTTGTACAAATTGCTATATCAAAATGGACATGATATTCAGGTCATCCTGGCGCTTGTGCCTTGGTGCTTATATCTAATCCGACATTCCAAAAATAAAATCGATATTCATATATCCATGGTTGTTGACCACTGGGTGTTGTATTGATTCATGCACATACAAATCGATATTCATACGTCTATGGTTTCATAGCTAGTGGGCATTGTATTGACTTATCCGGTTACCTAAAAGTTCAATGATGATAACAAATCGACACATGATCAGTGACTAGGTCCTAGGTCTTAGGTTGCATTTCATTTTACATGTCTCTTTGCATTTTGCATGTTTGCATGATCTCACAATGGTTAAACGAACTTCAACACTTAAAAGATTCTTCAAATTGCATCTTCAAGTCTAACAAGAGCTGAATCTCACACGAAGGTTCCTCCAATGAAACAGCAAGTAGAATCCTGTTTCGGGATCAAAATTGAAATATGAGATCATTTATCTTATTCACTGCTTGCATAATCAACCTTCAATCATCACAGAAATCTAGTATTCAACTTAATTGATTATCTTACATCAAACTATCAAAATTTCTACTTGGTCAACCATGGTCAACTCATGGTCAAACCTAGTCAAACTTGGTCTTTTGGGACCTTCCAACGATGCAGAATGTGTTCTTGAATGTGTTTCACCACACTTCTCAAATCAATTAACATGTTTCTAAACTCTCAACGCTGACTTTTCTTGTCAGATTTCAATTTTAATCCTAAAGGGGGCATGGTATTGCACATCAATTCAAAGTCTGTAAATCAAAATTCTATCGATCAAATCTATCAATATCTTTCATCAGTAATCAAGACAAACAATTACGTCGAGTTACTGATTCATCAAAAAAAAAAAGACCTCATCGCTCGGGGCAAATCTATCATCACTTGGGGCATATCAAATTCATCAAGATCCATATCAATCTGGTATTCTCCTAATCTTGTAAACTGTATCAATTTTTGCAACCATCGGATCATAGTGTTCTTTCCTTGGTTCTTTGACAACTGAAGGGTTCGGATGTGATACCGGCTAGTTCTGCTAAGACAATCAAGTCTAGAATGGGTCACTCACTTCTTATCAATTCTAAGGTTCAGAATCAGGTGTTTTGACACTTTTTCGCAATCATAGGTTCATTTGCTGCTATAGTAAACATTATCTCTGGTCATTCAGGACCTATTATCTCCATATCAATTCAATATCAATCGACTTCTATCTCATATCACTTATCAATTTCAAACATCAGTTTCATATCTCTATCAAACACAGACTATCTTTGAACCACTGCGCTTCGCACAGTAATTCAAAGAGGGGCAAAATGTAATACCCCAAAAATGGGCTATATGTTCATTAACCTCCTACATCGACAAATCGAATGAAATCGACATCAAAGTCCTAACCTAAGGCACATCTAAATATCATCAAATCTAATTGATTATCTTAAATTCTGCATCGGGGAATATTCCTAGTAATATTCCTAATTATCTTAATTATCTTTAATTTAATGATTATTTGGCAATAAATCACATTTATCCTTAAGTTTGATTAATTGAATATTTTCATATTTAATTAATTAGATTTAATATTTGCCACTTAATTGTGTAATTAAATTTAATTTTATCTATTATTAATTGTATTATTTAAATTTTGACAATAAATCCAATATCCTATGAATAATTGATTAAATCTTTATTTAATTAATTAAAGCGAGTTGTCATTATTTAATAATATAATTTTTAATAAAAGTTTGGTAAAATAATTGATTAACCCATAAATCAATTGTTTTATTTTTAAAAGCAGTTAAGTTGGAAATAAATCACTTTATTATTAAATTAATTCATAAATAAAACATGCACAATCATAAAAGCAGACAACTATCAATTATCAATTAAAGCTAAACTCTATTTTGAGTTAAAGCTTAGCTTTTGCATGTTTTTGTGAGTTAATTATCCTTTATTTAAAAATAACTCAAAAATCAACCTGAGTTATTTGAGTGATTTATGGATTTTTTTCCCATGCACCTCCAAAGCCCTGGATTTCTATAAAAACAAGGCTCAGCTCTTCATAATTCATCTCTAAAATCTCTCAATCATCTCTCAAATTTGCATCCAAGCATCTCAAAGCATCTCATATTTTTGCACAATCACGCTGGAGAATTGGAGGCTGAGGAATCAACTTGCGAATTCAAAGCTTTGTGAGATCAATTTCAATTGCATAGTTTTTATATCTTAGCATAGAATTTCATAGTTTTTATATCATTGTTAGAATCTTCATAGTTAGATCATTTAGCATCCATAGCATATCAGTTTATCATTCTTATTGCATAGAAAATATCAAAAATATAGATTAATTGCATTCAATTTCATATCCATCTTTTGCATTCAAATCCTTCATTTAGGTGTCGTCTAGGTCACTGATCTCGATTACAATTTGAGAACATTAATCTCGCACCTACTAGAAGGCAGTAAATCGCTTGGTTAGATTAGATTTCAATTTTGCACGATTTTGATTATCACTAACCTCTAATGTTTTACTGAGTGTTGTGTCTACAGATCAGGTACAATTTTCACACACACAGATTGTGCTTGATGTGCTTTAATGTGATAAAGACCCGTGAAGACTATTGTGAACATACACTTGATACATTCGACACATTGTTGTACCTTGCTAGACTTCACAAATGCTTGTATCCCCAAAGTTTTTTTGTCCTTTGGTGGATTGTTTGGAGACTATTGTTTGATCACACTATTTGTTTGCTTGGAAATATTCAAACTTGATTTAGGGACACTAAGACTTATCATGAATTCAAAGCCAAACTTGTTCAAGTTTATCAAAACTCTTGAAATAGTGGTAAATTTCTCATTTTCTTGCATCTTGTCATGTGGTCTGGTGTCTAAATAGTTATCATAGCTTGTTCCTAGATTCTCAGATCTCGATTGCCTAGGTGTCCTCTTGGCTCCTTCTAATCAACAGTTATCTATCTACAAATTGGTATCCCTAATTGGTTGACATCTTTTTAGTGATTTGGTATCTCTTTGCTCTGTCTTAGGATCTTGGAAGTGCTCTAGCCTTGTCTCAAGTACCCTATTTAAAAATCACACTTTGCTTAAAAAAAATTCACAAGTTCCACCTAGTAGGCATTCATGCCTCAATCTCGGTACCTTGTCCTTAGTTCTCTTGGCTATATCAACCTTGTCACAAGTGCCACTCAGTAGACATTCAGGCCTCAATCTTGTTACCTTGTGGCTTATTCCAGCCACTTTAGTAATAATTACATATCCTTGAGACAACATTATCATTACCTTGATATCTTAGTACAAGGTTAAGTTACCTTGTCACTATCAATTCATTAACCTCTATTACTCCTAAGAGAATTAATGGTTATCATTAGTATCATTCATTCATATAGTTAATAAAGGAGACAAGATAGGATAGTTGGTCAATCCACTAAGAAGAACACAGGAAATATCATTATGATAACTGAATATAGTTTTGACTGACCACTCTTACTGAGCCAGATGATTACCAAGTACCAAGAAGAATAGCCATCAAGCATTCATATGAATCAAGCACCAATTATTTATTGAGTGATGAATGAAGTATACACCAAGTGAAATAGGAAATGACATAGTAGTTTGGAATGGCACAAACTATAAGGCAAGCGATTTATACGGATTAGAAAATGGTTTACCAAGATCGAGATGAAATTTAATATGGATGTAATCATTTAATTATTGATAATTCCTATGTAAAGATGATCTAAGGTATTCATATGAACTGTTGATCTTAGGTTTTCTAAGATAATGTTTAAACCCTAATTAGGTCAAATTAGTTTGATATAAATAATGTAAAGATGTCATTTTGACAAGTATCACACATGAAGTAGCTGCCATTGGAAGACAACTAAAGATCACACAGGGTTATGATTGACAAGCATATATAGAGCATATAGTTTATCAGAAACAAAAGGCTACCAAGAAGAATTTAGAGAAGAGATCAATCACATTAAGATGATAACAGATAAGTATATAACATATCTAATATTAGGCAAGATTAGTTTCTAATTACAAATTAATCTTATAACTATTACTTTTTAACCATTGTAGCAAACCTTAAATCTCTTAACAGAGTGGACTTAATAGCTCTTTTTCAAATCTCTTAACTGAGTGCACACTTAAATATGTTGCTAAAATCCTCTAACTAGGTAGATCTAGCTAATCTTATTGTTACTCCTAACAGGGTAAGATCACCAGAAGTGATCAAATATTTGTAGCCTTAACCAACAACTTTGTTACTATAGTAGTAAAGCTTTGTGGGTGTCATCCCCACTGTAGTTTTTACCTTCTAAAAAGGGTTTATATGATACCAACATACATGTGTTATGTGTATGAAGTTCCATGATTGCATATTTGATTAGATTACATGCATTTACATTTCAGTTATGTTATTGATGTATGGTGAATGCATATGATACTGACGATTAATGAAATACATGTTTACAAGGATTCAATTTGAGAAGTTTTTAAAGGTACTAATTCACCCCTCCCCTCTTAGTACACACTTTTCCATAATTCCAATAATTGGTATCAAAGCTAGTTCTCTTGTTGAGGAAGTTTAATCACTGAAGAGAAAAGATCTAAGGTTGGAAAGGTATAAACTTGATATGACTATTGAAAATCAAAAATTGTAGATGCAGATCTTCATTGAACAATTCAAGGAAGCCAAAGAAAAATTGAGAGAGCTACTGGTCAAAAGGAAGGAAATGGAATTTTGGTACAATGAGATTGATTATCATTAAGAAGAGACAGAGGATCCATTTGAAGTATTTGGATCTGGATCTAGAAGTATATATGATGCATCTAAAGGAACCATATAAGATCTATTTGAAAAGAATCAACATCTTATTGAACAAGTAAAAGCACTACAAATCAGTCAAGAGACTCAAATGGTAAGAATGGCTGATGTCATGAACAATGCAAGATGAGCTAAACAAGAAAGGAACTTGGCTATTGAAGATAGAAGAAAAATGGTTGATAAGCTGTAAGAAAAGGAATCCAAGATACTAAGACTCATCGAGCATCATTTTGAAATTTTTAATCAAATGGTTGTCATGAGTAAGGAAATCAACCGAGTGAACAGTGAGCTTACTAGAAAATTGGAAGACATCGGTGAATTAAGAGAAGAAAATTAAAGATTGAAGAATGAAGTAAAGATTCAATAACAACATAATGAGATGATTAAGAAAGATGAAGAAAGCACCAAAAGGATGGATGAATTCCTCAGCAGTCAAATAAGACTTGACAACACTAATGGTTTAGGCTATATCGAGCAGGGAGAGTCATCAAGACAAGTTGAACAAAATAATGTCTATGCACAACCAAGGACAAAGAAGCTCTCATGCTATCATTGTGGGAAACCATGCCACACATCAAATATTTGTAGAAGCAAAGGAAAATGTATTCCTAAATCCACTCCTAAATTTGATGGTTATTGTTATAACTGCAACAAGTATGGACATCAAGCACATGAGTGTAGATCAAAATTAAAAAGTAACCTAAGAAGCATTATATGGAAAAGCATTTTCATACTTGTAACATGCATGGACATATATCATAGGAATGCAGGACAAAGATGAAGCAAGTTTGGAAATTGAAAGGGAAAAACAAGATGTATCAACCGAGAAGACAAGGTAATGCATATAATTGGGATTACAACACTTGGACTAGTTGCACAACATGTGATAGATATGGACACACAATAGAAAATTGCACGAGAATGCACTGGAGAGGAAGATCTTGAAATTGGACAAGTTCTAGAATGACATGTTTGCACTTTCATAAGGTTGGTCATTTAAGCAAAGACTATAGAGATCGAGCACTAGAGGTGAATGTTAATACAAATGGAGACACTATTGAATAAATCATGAAGATAAGAAATCAAATGTGGAGAAAAACAACAAATGACAATGTTGGATCAAGCACAACAGTCGATGACACCTCATCCTTTGGATTAGGTGATCTCACTATCTCCACCTAAGAAATTCAAGTAAGTATGGAACTAAATTTGAATCAGTTATATCTTACAACAATTCCATATATCTATTATATGAACACCAAATCAACATGAAATAAGATGCATTATGGTATTATATGTTTTGAGCATAAAGTGTGTATAGTCGGTAAAAGCATGATCGAGTGAAATTTTGTTAGTCGGTGAAAGCATCAAGGTTAACCGGGTTGAGGTATCAATCGAGTAATGTTTTAGTGTTAACCGAGCTGAATTTTCAAAGAGATAATCAAACATCTTTGTATTAACTAAGATGTGGTAGGTAAAGCATTTAATGTTGAACTTTGAGTGGGAAAAGGAATTTTAGATATAAATATACATCGAATCAAGTTTTTTTCTACATAGTGATCAAGTGCAGAACCATTGCGATTTGAGTGAATTTGAGCAAAAAGTTTCTCGAGAATTCAACAGAGATTTGAGTAGATCCTGAGTCATTTGTTATCATTCCAAGTAAGTTCTTAGCTACTGAGTTATTTTTGTAAAGATTTTGTGAAGCACTAAATTTGTTAGAACTATGACATCTTCATCTAAGTCTATGAAATCCAAGACTAAAAGTGACAAGAAGGTCACATTGATTAAGTTAGCAAAATACAAAGTACCCAACTACAAATTGCACCTCAAGATTGCTTCACAAGTTGATCAATTAGGTACATTTTATAGCATATTGCCTAGGGTTTTATTTATTTAATGATATACGTGCTTATATCCACTATAAGATAAGTGGATTTAGAGACTTCAAACTATAATCAACATACCAGGAGCTAAGCCAAAATGGAAAGCTCAAGGATAAGCATAAACACTTGGAAGTCAAAGGATTAATAAATGCCCTATATTTCCTAAGGGAGTTCAAGTCAGAATGGATTAGGGTTGTACTTAGCTTTATTCATGAAGGCAAATGTGGTTGCATAAACCGGTCAGAATAATAAAAGACATTATCCATATGGTTATCGGTTACGCTACAAATGATAAGGCAAAGGCCATAAGAAACCCACCAAGGGCAGAGATCGAGAAGCTAACAAGAGCCAAGTGGGATGCTAGAGGAATGAGGATCAACACCATCACTAATTTGGAAACAAGATTTGGAGCCTACGTTATTGGCTATAAGATTTTTCAATCAAGTAGGCCTAATAGTGTCCCATGCGGAGTAGTAGACATAGATGATAAGATTGTCAAGAAAGGCTTACAGTTAGACCTCGTCGAGCTACTGTTGAAATGATTGGAGGAGAATATGAGGACTATATGGGTAGCAAAGACCAACACTTGTAAGTTTGGTTCATTACTTGTTTGTACATTTTTCTACTTGTAAAACTATTTCCCATCTATCGGTAATGTTGAGTGGGATGCCAACTGACCTATTATCATCCAAATCTTTGAGTTCATTAAGGAATTAGCTCAAAATTTTGTCGCTGTGATGGATGATTAATTTGGAAAGTTTAAAGATAGAATGCATAAAAGGAGAAGGATACTTGGACAATTAGTTGAAAAACACAAGGAGGATATTTATTTTCTAGTGGACACCAACACCACATCGATTAAGGCAGTTGAGCAAAGAACTACATGACTACCTCCAATGGGCTATGAACTCGATATTGACTGAGCCTCTAGGTCAATAAAGGCACTACTGGCTGAGCCCAAAGACCCCAATGCTACTAGGTTTGAAACCTATGAGGAAGCAAAAATGAGAATAAAAATGGACTTAATCAGAGTTAAGGTTAGCAAAAAATCAAACAAAATGATGGAAACCTTGACTAAGAAATTTGGTGAAGAAGAAGAGGAAGCAATAGATAAGCCAGTTGAAGAAGTAACCGAGGAACAACTTATGATCGGTAATAGTGAACATGAAGAGGAAATCGATTCAGATAGAAATTTAAGCTGCACTAGAAAAGGCCAAAGGGAAGATAAAACAAGTAGAGACCACTACAAAAGTGAGGAAAAGATCCTCTACAACTATGTCTCCACCCTTGAAATGAGGAGTAGAAAAAATCACAAGGCCTACTCCTATAAAGACTTATCAAAAGAAGAAGAGAGATGCATAATCCCCCACCGAGCAACCAAAGGAGAGGAGAAAGCTAATAAGAGGTAAGGATTATATTGGCTTTGAAGAATAACATGATCAAAGTCAATTTAGAGTTGTAAATAAAAATCAATCAGTTGATGAGCTAGTTGAGAACATAAAGAAAATAGGTAAACTAGGTCACCCTAAGATGAATCAGTATGTGCATATGTCAACCAAGGATCAAGAGAAAATATAAGAGTCAATCATCACCATGATGATTAAGTTTAGAAGATTACATGTGGAATTTTTAAACTATATTCCCAAGGCATTATATGAAAAGGTATCTACAAGATGGACATATGCCTTGCATACTAAAAAGAAAATGAGGGAACACTCATTAATTTTGGCAATGCCTACTCTAGCAGTAACTGAGGTTGAAGACATGATGACACAATATGTGAATATATTTTTGATAAAAGGATAAGCACTAAGCATATTGCAAGGAAAAATTGAAGAAGTAGATGTAGATAAAAAAATTTTGTGGTCAAAAATTTTGGATTCTAAGGCTAAAGCAAACAAAACTACATTAGCAATAATCCCCGAATAGAAAGTAAAAGGTAAAGGAAAAGGGGCACATTTAGATGATGCAAATATAGCTACAAAAGAGCCAATTCATATATATGATATGGAAATACAAGATAATTAAAAATATGCCAAAGATTTCTATCCATCAGGATATCTTGAAGAAGAAAAACAAGATACTCCCGAGCAACTAGTAACAACCGGGACTGATGAAGTAACCATTGAAGATATTACTGATGGAGATGTTGATGATGAAGCAAAGGTAGATGAAGATGTCATAATGACTATAGGAAATACTGAAGAAGATCAACCTATTGATGCAACAATAGTAAACATACTGAGTAATTTGTCGATATTGGTACAAGTAATTGATATTGCCACTCAAGGGAAACCTAAGGAACATGCACCCAAGAAATAGAAGGACACCACCAAAGGAAAGGGTGAAGAAGGACCAAAGGAGACAAATAAGCTTGAAAACAAAGAGATAAAAAATAAAGAACCTAAAACTGAAACAAATGTAGATACATCTACAGCTGACACAAGGCAAGAATTCCAAGGACATCAAATCAAGGGAACTGTCAAAGGGCAAGCTAAGGAAGAAAGTGTGTCAACCAATAAATAAAAGTCTAATCTAGAGACTAAATATCTAGTTCCATATAAGAAATCCCCCACATCTAGCACTTAAGAAAAGAATAAAAAGAAGAAACATGGTAAGAGTCTAGTCACTTTGGATGAGATTATTGAAATTCCCACATGTGACCTAAGAATCCTACACCCAGAAGCACTGAGAAGATATGGAGAACTGTGCACAAGGAAGGTTGCACAAGAAAAAATAAGATAAGAAAGTAAACATAAGCATGTCTTAGAGGATGTTAGAGAAATTTTGATGCAAGTAGTCCATGATATCAATGTTGATGAGGCAACTCCCATCATTGATCAACTTGCTACTCTAATCGACCACATAAATTCTCCAAATATAGATGTCGAGAAAAGAATAGAAGAAAGAGAAGAGACAAGATACAACTAAAGCTAGCAGATCTAATCAAGCAAGAAGTGGCAATTAATAAAGTTAAACTATCTAAAATAATAACTGAGGTTGATGCTATTATTCAAAGTGTTATTATAATTTTGCACAAGATATGCACTATAGACCATTTCACTACCGAGCTTAGTCAGAAGATACAAAAATTAGATGAAGAATTAAAGGTTAGTGCAAATAGTCTTTTAACCAAGTGTAGACATGGAAAATTGGCCAAAGGCTTAAATCAATCAAAAGGTGCATCAAATCATCAAAATAGCATGAAAAATCAATAAATGGAACAAAGGGAATTAAAATCAAAGGAAAATTCAATTAAATGATTAAATGATTAAATAAAGCTTGAAAAGGGGAAAAACACTATGAAATTGATTAAATTCAATTAATGACATAGTTTTTGAAAGCAAAAATCAAAATGAACCTCTTACCCTTCATGGCTAAATTTAATTACTTTAATTAATTAATAAATCATAATTTCCCTCAACAAAGCAAATTGGAGACAAAATGGACACAAATCACTCACTTTTGTTGAAATGGTCCAGCCTTTTGAAACCATTTAAATGATTGTCCCTTCATTGTCCTCCCATTTATGGACAAAGCAAAGCCAATTGACCTTACCCAAGCATAACCATGATCAACTCACTCTACCCCCTGCACTTGGGAAATTACTATAAGTATGAGGCATTTTGGAGAGCATTTCCATCTTAGAATTTCAATTGAAAAGCATCCAATGGATTCAATAAGTGCTACAATCAGTCACGTCACAGAGAGATTTTATCAGAATTTTAGAAGAGATGGAAAATTTTCTTGAACCTCAGTATTTAATTCTACAACATGATCCAGGAACCTTCATTGACTTTATTATTTAGGATTAAAAATTGACAAACACATCTTAAAGATCAGAATACTTGGAAATCTTTTTTTTGAAAATGAGAAAACATGGCAAAACATTCAAAAGTTGTGTTTCTTTGCCAAGTAATGAAACATGGTAAAAAACTTGAAGTTTTGTTAAAATCTTGATGAACTTGACTTTTTATCATATCTTTGGAGTTATTCAATGATGTTCGACTAGCTTATCCATGATAAAGATGTGATATTTTATTGCCTTTGAGTGACTGTTTGGAGGAAGATTTGTCACCTTATGAGAATTTGTCTAACGATATGGTCATCAAAGAACCATCGAGGACTATCTCATAAGAGGATGGATTGACCTTTGTTTGTTTACGCAAATAGATCCCTTGGCTATTTAGATCTTCTATATCTTAATACCAAAAATCCACTTGCAACATTGAATCTGTTGACACCGGTATTCAGACTCCCATAGTTTGGTCATCCAACTAGTGAGGGTTGTACTTGGTTCAACAAAGAGGTTACCAAAATGTGATAAAAAGCGGTATTCATATCATCATGTTAGTGGGCAGTGGTGATTGTATCAACTTTCAGGTCCCAAAATGGTCAATGATGAAAATTTATCTTGAAGGAATTTATTTGCTAAAAGCTGGTGACACTTAGGTTTCATTGCAAGGCATATTAGATTAATTGCATTATCTTGTTAGATTAATTGCATTGTCCTGTTTGATCAAATGCATGTGTTTATGGTTACTTTTCCAAGGGAACGAGGGGGTACATCAATAATCTTGGGTAGTTAAAACATTTAAGCAAATGGGTTTCAATAACAAACATTTATTCTTGATAAAACACTATAAAGAAAATGAGACTATCTTTTGCATACATTGAGCATTATTCATTATCCACATATTACAATGAGAAATCATCCATACATCATGTGCACTCATATAGTTAAGGATAGACTGGCATACATTGAAAAATAAAAAACATAGGAACATACATGTGCATTTCCATTAAACATTTTACATCCATACATGAACAACAAAAGAGCATCACCAAATTCATACATCTTTGCATACATCTATATATATCATAAAGTAAGATACTGCATTCATAGCATGAATCCAAGTAAATGCATAAATAAAACATCATATAACTAAATAAAAGATAATCTTATAATCAACTCATCAAAGAGAACCAAGAAGTATATCATCATATATCATCATCAAAAGGAGGATCCAATACATCAAATATGTCAAGATATCATCAAAGTGATATATCAAATGTTTCGATCAATGAGAATAACATGAAAGGTGGACCAACAACATTGAGTAAATCTGTCATCATATCAATCAAGAGCCTGTAGCACTAGATCCATCTGGCCCTCTATCATCCTATGGGGGAGGAGCCTATGATGTACCCACTCCATCTTGCCTCTGAATAACCATGAATGATACAAGCTATTGTAATAAAGAGGCAACTTGGTCTAATTGACCCACAACAGTGGATATCTCTATCCTCATAGACTGTAAACCTCACTCTAATCCATCCATGTGATCACCCTATGCACCCTGAGGCTGTGGAGCTAGTAGAGGCATCTATGGAGCCCCATCATCCTACTGTGCATCATCCTACTGTGCATCATCCTGATGAGCCACATCATCATCATCATGCTGAGCTAAGGCCACTCTCTGTAACTCTACCAAGGGATCTAATCTCCTAGGAACCTGCCTAGTTGCATCAATCTGTGCATGTCTCTGAGCTCTCTGATGTCTATGCACTCTATCTTACCTATCTACTCTAGGCCATCTATCAGCTGCATCATCTTGTGCTCTAACCTGTCTATCATGACCCTGATCTTGTCTCACCTGACCTCCCCCTACAGCAACCTGAGGATGTCAATGTTCTCATCCTCTCCAATGTCTACCACCCCTCTCACCATCATGATGTTCAGGAATAGGCTCAAATGGATCAGTAAATTGAGGAAACTTGTGGAAAGACCACCAATCTACATACTCATGTGACATCCCGGCATCAGCCATACCAGGAAGTATCTCCCATCTGCAAATAGTCATACCCAAAATTTGATCTAATGCAAGCTGGTAATCAATACATGGACCCCATAGAGAGATCTCTTCCTATACCCAAGCATATAATGCATTGCCCTGAGGCATATCTAGAATCTGCGTATACTATCTCAAAACTCTGTTGAAGCAGAAGCACTCAATAGTGGTAGGAGTGTGCCCAATCATCTAGTGAGCAAAAAACATATATTGTAACTCATTACCATCCTCTCTCTAATGATCACAACTGAGATAAGGATGCCATATAACCTGATCTAGATCATCAATCTGACATCACCAGTAATCCAAATGACCCATATGATGTTGTATGACCATGCCTGTATATAAGAAAGTGTAAGGATATCCCCAAGGTCGAACCCTATTAGAAATAGGCCTAGTAATGGGAAGATGCTCCCATATCCACAACTGCAGAACAATAACCCCAGTTGACAATGATGCACTACCCCGATAGAATACCTCATGTAAATCATGATACAACTATGCCAAGATGCAGGAACCCCAATCAAACTATCAAGGATGAGCAAGTAAATCCTCTATAATCTAGCTCCAATTGACTAAAAACCCATGACCTCACCGATCGAGAAGAAGTAGACCACCAATCAATGCACCCAAAACTATTGGTAATGTGGGAAAAGAGGAAAACTGAGGCCATGTAATAGTATCCCCATCTCTAATAGTGATGTCTCTGAATACTCGTCGACAGACAATGGAATCATATGCAGAATCATAGTAGACCAACTCACCCCTACACGAAATCTACAATAATCAATACACGTCCTCTAGCGTGATCATCATCTCTCCATATGGCAAGTGGAATGTGTTGTGGTCGGAGTGCCATTGCTCTGCCATTGCAGTCAATAATCCATGGTTCAGTTGGAACTATGGGAGATCAAGGAGGAAACTCAAACCACACCTCTCAATGACTTGGAACTCAGCTGCTATGAGTCTCTGACCTAAGTCAATAACCCATGATGCAACTGAATGGACGTATAAAGTAGGATAGTGATCCTATTGGAAAGGTAAAGGAATAATATCAGTACATTGTATCAAGGAATTATCTCAAGTCAATCAAAAGTATCAAGTAATCACACCAAGTACCATCGGTCGTTTCTCTGTATCTTGAGAATGAAGTGAGTATCAAATCATATCAGTTTTCACACTGATTGATTTATCCTATCAGTTAATATTCAAATCAAATTGACAAATCATATTTTAAAGTACTACTATCCTGATATCTAAACCAATTGTCTTGTTGACAATCATGGACCTACACTAATTATTCGACTCTCTCATCAGGGGGTTATCAAATTTTTCATCAGATACGATCAACACATGTGTGAAAAGTACAAAAATTTTGCAAAAAAGACATCAGGCATGATCTTTATCATACCAGGTGACATTTTATCTTAGGCATGACTTTTTATTTCCCTAAGTGATGTTATTATTCTGCTAGGTGATAGCATTTGTGCCACGTGATAGTTAATTGGGCAAAGCAACAGATAATAGTGCCCTAGGTGAGAGTTAACTCGTTAGGTTTTGTATAGGTGATAACCTATTCAAAAATATGTATTTTGACCTAGTTTGATGTGATATTTTTTATCCTGCTAGGCGAGACTCAAATATTTTGTAAGCAATAAAAAATTACATGGAGGCAAGAATAAAAATTGCGGAAGCGACAGTAGAACAATCTAGGTGACAATCAATTCTTTCCTACACGTGATTTCTCAAATACAATGCAATGATGAAACATAAAATTGCAATAAATGCTCAATAAATACAAATCAAGGTTTTTAATGACTTATTGGAGGTACATAATCAGGTGGTCTCGCATATCTCTAGCATCTCTCGAATCTATGCTCCCAAATCGGCACAACCATCTCGAAATCGCTAGAGGATCAAAGCAAAATCACCAAGGGTAAAAAGTAAAAATGAATGGTAAAAGAAGGTTTCTTAACCTATTTAAGGTATTTTTGACCTAATTTTGGAGGTGAAATTGGCCATTGACTTATCTTAACATATCAAATCAAACTGGGGCATAATCATACATCGTCAGTTATCATCAGTAGTCAGAAACTAAAACATATTTGCTATATCAAACGTCAAGAATCTTTTTCGGATCAAGAAATTAATATGTTTTAATTTCTGAGGGGGCATAAGGGTATCAAATCAAAGTCACAATCATACATCATGAAATCAGTGGGGCATCATAAAAAATTTTGTAACAAGAGGTAGCAATCAATCACATTGGGAATCACAATCAGGACATAAAGAATCTTTGAATCAATGTTCTTCGCACATCGACTCAAAGAGGGGCATTTGTAGACATGGAAAATTAGCCAAAGGCTTAAATCAATCAGAAGGTGCATCAAATCATCAAAATAGCATGAAAAATCAATAAATGGAACAAAGGCAATTCAAATCAAAGGAAAATTCAATTAAATGATTAAATAAAGCTTGAAAAGGGGAAAAACACTATGAAATTGATTAAATTCAATTAATGACATAGTTGTTGAAAGCAAAAATCAAAATGAACCTCTTACCCTTCATGGCTAAATTTAATTACTTTAATTAATTAATAAATCATAATTTCCCTCAACAAAGCAAATTGGAGACAAAATGGACACAAATCACTCACTTCTGTTGAAATGGTCCAGCCTTTTGAAACCATTTAAATGATTGTCCCCTCCTTGTCCCCCCATTTATGGACAAAGCAAAGCCAATTGACCTTACCCAAGCATAACCATGATCAACTCACTCTACCTCCTACCCTTGGGAAATTACTATAAGTATGAGGCATTTTGGAGAGCATTTCCATCTTAGAATTTCAATTGAAAAGCATTGTTACTTTAGTCAATTGAGTTAATTTCTAAGAGCAATTGAAGCATTTTAGCATTTAGAGTTTATCATTTTATCATTTTACCATTGCATTGTTATCAAAATGGAGCTAGATTAAGCATGAATTCATCATAGAATAAGCATTTAGAAGCATCATAGCAGCATTATTCTCATTTTAGAGGTGTCACTAGTGGGGATTTGCAGCTAAGAGCTCACTTACCACTTCTTTCTAGAGATCCATGAGATGTTATAGATTGTAGTTGTATTTTAGAGTAAATTTCCTTTGTATTTAGCTTAAATTATTGCTACTTGATCTTAATTTCATGAAGTTGAATAATATCATCACACAAATGGCACCCATCGTGGGGCTTGAGCCTCAAATTCTAACAAATTTATGATTTAAATCATCTTTGCATGCATTTTTGTGTTGTTTCCATGTGTTTTCTATAGGAATTTGCTAAAGACACGCGTACGGGAGATTTATTCATGCTTGGAAGTGTTTCAGTGTCACTTCAGCTATCTGTTCTCACACCTACTATCTGGAAACTCATGCCTACAATAGCAAAGCATTCAGCCTTTACAGGATAAAGTCACGCCTTAACGACAGGAAGTATCACTTACCTATTATTTACTGTCACTTTAAGGATTTCTTTACCTTGCCTTTAAAGTTTAAATTCATGCTTATGATAAATTTGTTATCGCTTGGAATAATGGATTGATATTGCATTTAAAGTTCAAAGTTGCACATTTGATAATTTCTTTATCGCTTTGAATTTGTGAAATATCACTTTTTTTCTGGTTATTTTCTGTCGGTTTAAAGTTTAGTCACGCTTAGCACCGAAACAGTTATCACCTATGAAATTATTGATGTCACCTTTGTCACTGATAAGTGTCATGGCTAATCACTAAATTCACGCCCATGAGTAATTTGTTCACACTTATTAGCTGGATGATGTCTCCTGCGGTTTATTTTCTGTTCTAGTCTTTAATTGGATAAATTTGAAAATCTGACTGTCTGTGTTTGTTGTTAATCAGTAAATGAGCAGACATCTGAGAGTGAAAAAGCTAGAAAGTAGGTTCAACAAGGAGGGAAAAACATTGGCAAAGAAAATAAAGAAGGAGAATCAAGTGCATACAAAGGATGTCCTTGAATCCACACTAGATGAGGATGTCAAGGTATATGAGAAGTATTTAGCTGTGATTGAAGCTTACAAGAAAAATTTTGTGTCTCTAAATTGGATTTATGAACCTTGAGCTTAAATTTTCTTTCATTTAAATTTTTTGATTGATTACATGCAAGTTTGGTTTCCCCTCATTGTGAATTGGTTATGTTGGACTAACTTGTTGGAGGGAGCTGGAGCAAATTGCCAAGGTGAGTAAGTGAAAAATGAAAAATCAGTAACTCAAAAATGCCCCTAGCCTTTTGCTAGCTACAAGGAAAGGTATTCTACTCAAACAAACTTGCATTCCCTTAACTTGTGGCATTATCATTTAAATCTAGCTTTAATAGGGAGGAAATTGAACCACACATTTTAATTCTAAGAACCTCCTTGTCAAGAGGTTGAAAAAGAACTAAGTGTTTGAAGTGTTTGGGAATCAAAAGGAAAGTTAGGGATATGCTCTTCACCTTCTTAGTGAAACAAAATCCCAAAAAAAACTTTACTTAAATTCCAATTTTCCTTACTTGCAAAATGAACATGCCAGAGATTTAGTGGGCTCGCCTCCCAAATTTGCCTTAGCAAGGCTAGTGAGAGGGATAGCCCAAAGTGGGATACACTTGCTTTTTCCATGAGAATCTGACCCACTATAAAATGAAATGCATGCATCCTTAATGGGGTGCATGACAAAGGGATTTTAATTTTCTCAAACTTCCTCTAGTAGTCCTTACGAATTGTGCAAAATCATGCCTCAGTGCATGTGGGAAGCCCCTTTACATACTTAGGGGATGAGAGATTTTAATTCATTTGAATGGAATACTAATTAAATCCCAAGTAAATTAGAAAGGCCACCTTGTAGAGCCATGATTACAAGCCAATTTGACTCTAGGTAGGTTGTTTGGAATTTATTCTTGTGCTATACTTGTGAAAACATTCAAGAATATACACATTAGATTTTTGTTTAGAGACATTTATGTGTGTGTTGTGTTTATTCCTAATTTTCAAAACAAGAATTTACCAAAAATATCTAATCAAAACTTTTAAAAATTCAAAATTTTATACCCTGGTCAAAGAAGTGTCACTTGGGCACATTTTAAACACACCTATCAGGTGTTCAGTCACGCCTGTGACTGGTTTAAACACGCGTGGACATAGTAAAGTCTCACCTAACAGAGATTCAAACATGCCTTTAAATACTAGAAACTCGCTTAACACCAAGAAAAGTGCCGCCTGTACATCTACAGAGTGCCACCTATCAACAAACCAGTATATGCCTACGCAGGTTTCAGACACGCCTGTGCTTGGTTTAGTCATGCCCAGAAAACAAAAAGGGCAAACAAAGAGTACTTCCAAGAAGAATTAGAAATTTTTGAATATCAATTTGAGTACCCTTTTTCGAGTTTTCATTGATTCAACTTACAGTCTGGTCAAAAATCTTGTTTCACATATCTGTCAAAATTTTGCAAAGGATTAGACCTCAAGTAGTCTTAACTTGTATCCAAGGTTCATGCCTACATTCACCAGATCATATTATATCAAGAAAACCTTGCAAGTCGATGAGACCTATTTGAGACAAGAGCTCCCTTATCCCGAAGATGAAACTACTCCTAGAGTACCATAAAAGTCACCCGAACAAGAAAAAGAAGACAACATGATGTATTATGGTAGTTTGGGTGGTAAGGATAATAGTGGTATTGATCTCACCAACCAAGGTAATGCCAATAGTGGAGGCATTGACATGAATAAATAGAGCAATATTAATAACCAAGGCAATACCAACAATGGAGGAGTAGATCAAAATGCTAAAGGAGTTGACCAAACTCATACTCAAACTAACACCAAACCAATGATAGAAGATGCCATAGATGAAAAAGTTAGTGAGGCTATCCAATGTCCTTATTTCAAAAAGCTCATGGAAAAGGCAATGGATAGAGATAGAGAAAAACATTTCATGGACTTAGTACAAAAAGGTCTCAAGCTTCCCCATGACTATGATGTCAACCAACTTAAAACACTGAAAGTTGAGGAAAGTACCTTAGACATCATGAACAAGCAATTCAAGATGTTTCAAATGCAATTAGATGACATCAAGCAAAGTGGGGCTCCCAAGCCTTTCTCTATAGAGGCATTGTGTCCATTCCCGTTTGATAAAAGCTTGGTTATGGTGCCATTCCCAATCAATGTTGTGTTTCCTAAATATGACAAGTACGAAGGAATGACAGATCCCCAAGATCACTTACAGGAGTTTTGTGCATTGAGCTTAGAGTTCATGCATGATACAACATGTTTAATGAGATTATTTCCATGAAGCTTAGGAGGCATGGCTATGGAGTGGTTTTCTAAGTTACCCTCCGACATTAAGACCTTCGAAGAATTAGCTTCGAAATTCATGGCTCATTACTCATATAACATTAAACATGAGGTCACGATGATAACATTATGCAACACAAAACAAAAAGATGGAGAGGCATTCCTCACTTTTCTACAAAGGTGGAGGACAATTTTTGCAAGATATCCTAGAAGTGTGCCTGAAAAATAGAAGATGGATATCTTCATAAACAGTTTGAGTAATGAGTTAAACTACTGCTTATGAATGCAATGTCCAAAGAACTTCCAAGATCTAATTGAAAATGGAGTAACCGTAGAGTAAGTGTTGGTCAAAAGTGGAGAACTCAAACTGTACAAAGATAATAAGAACAACTCCAATAGTGGCAACAATGGCAACAATGGCAATAATCAGAAGAATAATTGGTTCAATAGTAAAACTTGTTATAAGAACAATAATAAGGGAATTATGAATGATGGAGTAGTTGAATCTAGCAACTTGAAGGTGGTCCCCTTTGCTCTTACAAGGACACCTAATCAAGTGAATAATAACAATCAGAGTTCCAATGCACCATCCAACAACAACCACACCAACAATGGAAATCAAGGAGATAATTCAAGGAGTACTAAATTTGATAAATATTTGAGGCCAACTCCTCCAAAGAACTTCAAACCCTTGGGTGAACCCCTTGAAAAGGCATTAAAGACTCTCATGGCTAATAATGTTATTACTTTACCCAAAATTCAGCCTTACGAGCCAAATAATAAGCCTAGTTTGTGGAGTGCTGATAGCCATTGTGAGTATCACAGAATTCGAGGACACACAAAAAATGAATGTTTGAAACTAAAGAATGTAGTGCAAGATTTAATTGATAATAGCACGATCACCATTGACAGACCTCCAAACAATGAAGATCATGCAACATTCAAACAACCTTTTTACAAACATGATAAGGGAGAGTCATCAAATAGCAAGAAGCAAAGTGCCAATAATCTCAACTTTGCACCACCTTATGATCATATTGTTAATGCTATAATAGTCAATGAACAACCTCAAAAGGAAGCATCAAATGTCATTACAAGAGGGTAGAATTCTAGAATGACCCTACAAGGGATACCTCCTCAAAGCACTAACATCCCGCAATCCAACATTGTGGTCAAATAGCCTTCTACAACAGCAAGGCCTTATAGTTTGGTTGATCAATTGCAATGTACTCCAACACAAATATCTATCTTAGAGTTATTGAAGTTGTCACCAAACCATAAGGAGAATTTGGAAAAAGCTCTAGTAGAGACACATGTTCCTACTAACTTAGAGGCAGAAAAGTTTCAAAATATGGTAGGTCATCTTGTAGCACCTCATTGTCTTTCATTTTTCGATCAAGATGACATGTCTATAACCCATCCTCAAAATCTACCATTGCATATAGAGGTCTTAATCAAAAGGCATAGAGTCAAAAGAGCCCTCATTGATGGAGGGGCTGGTCTCAACATTTGCACATTAAGTCTTGTCAAATCCTTAGGTCTATCTGAGTCTTGCATTGACCCTACAAAGAAAATAACCATTAAAGCTTATGATGAAGCTGAAAGAGCTTCTAAAGGCATGATTGTATTGCCCATCCAAGTGGGACCTGTCAAGAAGGACACCAATTGCCAAGTGCTAGACATGAAATTAACTTATAATATTTTGTTGGGGAGACCATGGATCCATGAGATGCAAGCAGTCCCATCCATGTACCACCAATGCATAAAATTTCCATACATGGGTGAAGAAATCATGATTGGAGGAGACTCTAACCCATTCCAATATTGCAATGCACTCAAACCTCCTCATGAGTTATACATTCCACATAACCGGGAGGGAATTATTCAAAAAACCACAATTGAAGATGTTAAAATGAAAGAACTAACATTAGATGTTATTCAACACCCTCCTCAAGCTAGCTCAGTGACATCAACTAAGGGAAAGGAAAAAGTGAGCTACAAGGGTCAAAATGCAATGGAAAGTTCATATCTAGTACCTAAATTGGAAACGGTAGTCTATAAACCTACCAAAGAAGAAAAGGAAAAAGCTAAGGAAGATCGTTACCAACACATGAGTGAAATGATGAATAACTTTGAAAAACAATGCAAGATTAGTTCAAAAGGAATAGGGGAATATTCTGTTTCTCTATTTGACATGTCCACATCTCCAAAATCACATGGTAAACCATCAAAAGAACATCTTCCACAAGTATAATTCCTATTTTGTAAGGGAAGATAACAAAGAAACATGGGATAAGGAAGAAGATGACATCCTTTAATGGCTTTACCATGATGAGGAAGATACCTCCAACACTCCCATGGAAAGAATTCAGCATGTAAAGATACAAACCGAGCAATATGGGAAAGGCTTTGGTATAATGCAGAAGATGGGATACAAGAGAAGAGGACCCTTAGGCCAAAGAAATAGGGGGTTATTAGAACCTATTGAACCTATTTGGAGGGCAAGTCATGAAAAATCTAGAGTAGGTTTTCAATTCAAAGGAGAAAGTTCAAGCCCAATGCATGATTTTTATCCTCAAATAAATACCCTAGAATCCAAAGGAGATAGTGATGATTCTCGAGATTATGAATGGGATACCTTATCAGATGAATCATGTCATGATAAGGAAGTGATTGCTATACATACTTATGCAAAAATCCCAAGGCAAGAAGCTTAAATTAGTGAAGAACCTCATTTTCAAAGGCCTAATATAGAGCAAGTACCTACCACTGGAGCATGGATAGAAACATTTTGGATGCCTTCAAAGGAGGGAGATTCAAATAGTACTTTTAACCTACTTGTGGCTTTTCCCATGTTTCCCATAGAGGTTGACAAGGACTCGAGTGAAGGGGACTTTGACCCTTCTTCCATGGATCATCTTGAGGAAGCGCACATCATAGATCTTAACGATAGAATGTACGAACCCTCAAATGAAGTCATGTCCATAACACCTATTGATGACATTTTACCCAATGAACCCTTACTTTTGATAAATCCAAACCTCATTGATTGGGACCAAACCGAACCAAATGACCTACTTTACCTTCCCAATGACCAAGTAATGAATCACTACCTTAATGCGGTTGAAACCTCTTTCACCAATGAATTCAATATGGACACAATGATAGTAGCAAGGGTCCAATCTCTTAGTCAAAAGAAAAAAATGAAAAAAAATAATAAAAAAATGAAAAGTTCTATTGGTGAAAACCCAACTGTGGCACCATTAGAACCAAAAAAAATAAAAATAAAAGATGTTTCTTTTGGTGAAAACCCAACTGTGGCACCAAAGGAAGAGAGATTGGATACTTTGCCCGAACATGAGGAAGAAAGGTCACCTATACTCATAGAGCCAATGGAAAAAGTTAACATTGGGATAGAATTAGATCCAAAGTTCATACACTTGGTAGCATCACTTACACCTCTAGAAAGAGAAGACTTCATCAAATTCTTCCAAGAACAACAAGTAAACTTTGCATGGTCATATGCTGACATGCCTAGATTAGATCCTGACTTTATAATGCATCATCTGAATATTAGACCAGGGGTTAAGCCCATTAAGCAAAATTTGAGAAAATGCATCCCCACATAGCTCTTTTGGTCAAAGCAGAATTGGAAAAATTGTTGAAAGTAGGATTCATAAGAGCAATAGCATATGCCGAATGGATCTCCAACATTGTACCGGTCAAAAAGCATGATAAATCCATTCGTGTGTGCATGGATTTTAGAGATCTAAATCTTGCTTTCCCTAAAGATGATTTCCCACTTCCAAGCATAAATGCCATAGTGGATTTGATGGTAGGACACTCAATGTACTCGTTAATGGATGGTTTTAGCAGGTATAATCAGATCAAAATTACACCCGAAGACCAAGAAAAGACAACATTTACTTGCCCTTGGGGCACTTTTTGTTGGAATGTCATGCCCTTCGGTCTTAAAAATGCTAGAGCCACATATCAAAGGGCCATGACAACTATCTTCCATGACATGATGCACACATTTTTAGAAGACTATGTGGATGATATATTGGAAAAATCCCACAAAAGAGAAGAACACCTCCACATTTTGAAAAAGATATTTGTTAGGTTGGAGAAATTCAAGGTCAAATTAAACCCAAAGAAATGTGCCTTCAGAGTCCAATCTAGCAAGTTACTAGGTTATATAGTTTCCGCCAAAGGGATTGAAGTGGACCCTGAGAAAGTACAAGCTATAATGGACATGGAGATACTTAAGAACATCAGCCAAATGAGATCCTTGCAAGGAAAAATCCAATCCATAAGAAGGTTTATCTCTCAATTGGCCGAAAAATGTCATTCTTTCACCAGGTTGCTACATAAAGATACTATATTTATATGGGATACCGAATGTGATCAAGATTTTACATTGTTGAAGACCTATTTGATAAATCTACCCATTCTCATGCCACCTATCAAGGGCAAAGCATTACTTCTCTAAATATCTACTAAGAAAAGATCCCTAGGGGTACTTTTGGTGCAAGAGGATGAACAAGGAAAGGAAAGAGCTATCTACTATTTGAGTAGAACATTGATAAAATATGAGCGTAATTACACATTTATGGAAAGAGCTTGTCTAGCAGTGGTGTTTGCATCTCAAAAGTTGAGACATTATATGTTGATGCATAAGGTCAAGTTGATTGCCAAGATAGACCCTCTCAAGTATTTGTTAAGTAAAATAGCCTTAATAGGTAGAATAGCTAAATGGGTGATGATATTGAGTGAATTCGACATTGAATATGTCGATAGAAAGGCAATCAAAGGACAAGTGATAGCAGATCACTTAGCTGAAAATCCCATGACTTCTACAAAAACTATTCAAGTGGAGTTTTTGGATTCCGACATTATCAACATAGAGGCAAAAATGTGGAAGTTATACTTTGATGGATCCTATACTCAAGGAGGTTCTGGGGCCGGCATATTATTGGTAACTCCTCAAGGTTACACCATTCCCAAATCCTACAAGCTTATGTTTCCATGCACAAATAACATAGTGGAATATGAAGCACTAGTCATAGGCATCAAAATGGCCTTAGAGTGGAATATAAAAGAGCTACAAATTTATGGAGATTCTCAACTCATCATTAATCAAGTCAACAATGAATATAACACTAAAGATGAAAAGTTGATGCCTTATAAGACTATGATTGATGGATGGAAGAAATACTTTGCATTGATCACCTTTGAACAGATTCCTAGAGAGAAAAACAAAGCAATTGATGCCATGGCTACCTTGGCTTCTTTGTTACAAAAACCAGATCAAAATGAGAAGTATGAGTTCTTGGTGGAAGAGTTGGTGAAACTGGCATTTGACCTTCCCGAAACCCAAATTGTTTCCCTCTTACATGGACATGACTCCCCTTGGTACAGACCTATATATACATACGTTAAAGACCAAGTGCTACCCTTAGACCAAACTCGTGCTCAAAAATGTAATTTCATACGAAAAGCCTCCCATTACTTAATCCTTTCTGAAACATTGTATCGTAAGGGTCTCGACGGGATGTTACTTAGGTGTCTAGAGGAAGAAGAGTCTAAATTAGCTTTATGAGAGGTTCATGAAGGCATTTGCAGGTCGCACTCAAGTGGGTTAAATCTAGCTAAGAAAATCCTTCGCTTAGGGTATTTTTGGAAGACATTGGAAAAAGATGCTTGCCACTTTGTGAAGATATGCAGCAAATGCCAATATCATGGTGACATGATACATGCACCGGCACAAAAATTACATCCATTTGTCACACCATGGCCTTTCTATCAATGGGGGTTTGATTTAATTGGCGTCATAAATCCACCTTCTTCAAATGGGCACAAACATATCATAACCGCAACAGAATATTTCACCAAGTGGGTTGAAGTGGTTCCCTTGATAACAACAACAAGAAAACAAATTTCCATGTTTATCTTGAATCATATCATTTTCCAATATGGTATTCCTCATGCCATAATAATAGATAATGGAAAATAGTTCAAGAATAAGGATGTTGATGAACTATGTGCTACATTTCATATCACTCACCATTCATCATCAATTTATTACCCTTAGGGAAATGGGCAAGCCGAAGCCATGAATAAGAATATATTGAAGAGCTTGAAAAGGTCAGTCAACAAATTAGGAAGGGATTGGCATATGAAAATTAATCTAGCATTTTGGGCCTATAGAACCAGCATAAGAACACCCAACGGAGCCACTCCATTCTCACTAGTCTATGGGGTCAAAGTAGTTCTACCATTAGAGGTTGAAATCTCATCTCTATGAGTGTCATTACAAGGATTGATCACAGATGAAGACTACAGAGTTGCTCGACTTCAACAATTGGAGTTACTTGAAGAACATCAAACACAAGCTTATGAACACCTGAAAGTGTACCAAAATAGAATCTCAAGGAACTATAATAAACATATCAAACCAAGAGTTTTTCAGGTAGGAGACTTGGTGTTGAGAGAGAATCCAAAGAATCGGGTTGAGAGGGAGAAGAAAGGCAAATGGGAGGCTAATTGGCTTGGCCCATTTATCATAATATCTTCATTTGGCATGGGAACCTATAAGTTATCAGATTGTGATGGAGAGGAACTCCAAGAACCTATCAATAGTATTCATCTTAAAAGGTTCTATACATGAGGTAGATGAAAGAGTATAAAGAGTATCAGATGAGAGAGCATCCTATTTATTGTACATAGTTCAAAAGAGATCTTGAAAATACCAAAAACATTTGAAAAGCACAAAAAGATAAAAACATTGAGAAAATTGAGCATGAAGAAAGGAAAAACATTCAAAATGATGTTGTCTTGGTGAAAACCTAGTAAATAGGTGCCTTGATGATAAAAAAAAAAAGAAAAAAAAGAAAAAAAGGAAAAATACAAAAAAATTGAAAAAGAAGAAAGTGCCCTGGTGAAAACCTAGTAAATAGGCACCTTGGTAGCACAAAAAAAAAAGAGAGAAAAAGCTTGCAAAAACAAAAAAAGAAGAAGCTTGATCCATCCTAAAGGTGAAAAATTGGTAAACAAGTGCCTTTGGTTCCCTTAAGTTGGTCTTTCCTAGGTTGCATTTGTACATATTGCATTTCCATCATCCCATTTGTACAACCACCATTGCATCCATCATTTGTACGTAGTCATAATAAAGTCGGTCAGTCACATTATTGCATTGTCTATCACCCCTAAGTTTGTCAACCGATCACATTTATCACTTAGGGGCAGAAGAAGATGGTAAATTTGGCATCCAATGGATTCAATAAGTGCTACAATCAGTCACGTCATAGAAAGATTTTATCAGAATTTCAGAAGAGATGGAAAATTTTCTTGAGCCTCAGTATTTGATTCTACAACATGATCTAGGAACCTTCATTGACTTTATTATTTAGGATTAAAAATTGACAAACACATCTTAAAGATTAGAATACTTGGAAATCTTTTTTTTGAAAATGAGAAAACAAGGAAAAACTTTCAAAAGTTGTCTTTGTTTGCCAAGTAATGAAACATGGTAAAAAACTTGAAGTTTTGTTAAAATCTTGATGAACTTGACTTTTTATCATATCTTTGGAGTTATTCGATGATGTTCGACTAGATTATCCATGATAAAGATGTGATATTTTATTGCCTTTGAGTGACTATTTGGAGGAAGATTCGTCACCTTATGAGAGTTTGTCTAACGACATGGTCATCAAAGAACCATCGAGGACTATCTCATAAGAGGATGGATTGACCTTTGTTTTTTTATGCAAATAGATCCCTTGGCTATTTAGATATTCTATATCTTAATACCAAAAATCCACTTGCAACATTGAATCCGTTGACACCGATATTCAGACTCCCATAGTTTGGTCATCCAACTAGTGAGGGTTGTACTTGGTTCAACAAAGAGGTTACCAAAATGTGATAAAAAGTGGTATTCATATCATCATGTTAGTGGGCAGTGGTGATTGTATCGACTTTCCGGTCCCAAAATGGTCAATGATGAAAATTTATCCTCAAGGCATTTATTTGCTAAAAGCTGGTGACACTTAGGTTGCATTGCAAGGCATATTAGATTAATTGCATTATCTTGTTAGATTAATTCCATTGTCTTGTTTGATCAAATGCATGTGTTTATGGTTACTTTTCCAAGGGAATGAGGGGGTACATCAATAATCTTGGGTAGTTAAAACATTTAAGCAAAGGGGTTTTAATAACAAACATTTATTCTTGATAAAACACTATAAAGAAAATGAGATTATGTTTTGCATACATTGAGCGTTATTCATTATCCACATATTACAATGAGAAATCATCCATACATCATGTGCACTCATATAGTTAAGGATAGACTGACATACATTGAAAAATAAAAAACATAGGAACATACATGTGCATTTCCATTAAACATTTTACATCCATACATGAACAACAACAGAGCATCACCAAATTCATACATCTTTGCATACATCTATATATATCATAAAGTAAGATACTGCATTCATAGCATGAATCCAAGTAAATGCATAAATAAAACATCATATAACTACATAAAATATAATCTTATAATCAACTCATCAAAGAGAATCAAGAAGTATATCATCATATATCATCATCAAAAGGAGGATCCAATACATCAAATATTTTGAGATATCATCAAAGTGATATATCAAATGTTCCGATCAATGAGAATAACATGAAAGGTGGACAAGAAACACTGAGTAAATCTGTCATCATATCAATCAAGAGCCTATAGCAGCAGATCCATCTAGCCCTCTATCATCCTATGGGGGAGGAGCCTATGATGTACCCACTCCATCCTACCTTTGAACAACCATGATTGATACAAGCTGCTATAATAAAGAGGTAGCCTAGTCCAATTGACCCACAACAGTGGATATCTCTATCCTCATAGACTCTAAACCTCACTCTAATCCATCCATGTGATCACCCTGTGCACCCTATGGCTGTGGAGCTGGTGGAGGCATCTATGGAGCCCCATCATCCTACTGTGAATCATCCTACTGTGCTTGATCCTGATGAGCCACATCATCATCATGCTGAGCTAAGGCCACTCTTTGTAACTATACCAAGGGATCTAATCTCCCAGGAACCTGCCTAATTGCATCAATCTATGCATGTCTTTGAGCTCTCTGATGTCTATGCGCTCTATCCTACCTATCTGCTCTAGGACGTCTATTAGTTACATCATCCTGTGCTCTAACCTATCTATCATGACCCTGATGTCATCTCACCTGACCTCCCCCTGCAGCAACCCGACGATGTATATGTCCTCATCCTCTCCGATGTCTACCACCCCTCTCACCATCACAATGTTTGGGAATAGGCTCAGCTAGATCAATAAACTAAGGAAACCTATGGTGAGACCACCAATCTACATACTCATGTGACATCCCAGCATCAGCCATACCAGGAAGTATCTCCCATCTGCAAATAGTCATACCTGCAATCTGATCTAATGCAAACTTGTAATCAATACATGGACCCCATAGAGAGATCTCTACCTATACCTGAGCATATAATGCATTCCCTTGAGGCATATCCAGAATATGCCCATACTGTCTCAAAACTCTACCGAAGCAGAAGTGCTCAATAGTGGTAGGAGTATGCCCAATCATCCAGCGAGGGGCAAACATATATGGTAACTCATCACCATTTTCTCTCCAATGATCGCAACTGAGATAAGGACACCATATAACCTAATCCAGATCATCAATCTGCCATCACCAGTAATCCAAATGACCCATATGATGTTGTATGACCATGCCTATATATAAAAAATCCTAAGGATATCCCTAAGGTTGAACCCTATCAGAAATAGGCCTAGTAATGGGAAGATGCTCCCATATCCACAATTGCAGAACAATAACACCTGCTGACAATGATGCACTACCCTAATAGACTACCTCATGTAAATCATGATACAACTATGCCAAGACATAGGAACCCAAATCAAACCATCAAGGATGAGCAAGTAAATCCTCTATAATCCAACCCCAACTGACTGAAAAATTGTGACCTCGTCAATCAGGAAGAAGTAGACCGCCAATCAATGCACCCAAATTGCTGGTAATGTGGGAAAAGAGGCAAAATGAGGCCATGTAATAGTATCCCCATCTCCAATAGTGTTGTCTCCAAATAGTCATCGGTAGATAGAGGAATCATATGAAGAATCATAGTAGACCAACTCACCCCTACAAGGAATCCACAATAATCAATACACGTCCTTTGGTGTGATCGTCATCTCTCCATATGGCAAGTGGAATGTGTTGTGGTTGGAGTGCCATCACTCTGCCACTACAGTCAATAATCCATGGTTCAGTTGAAACTATGGGAGATCAAGGAGGAAAATCAAACCACATCTCTCAATGACTTGGAACTCAGCTGTTGCGAGTCTCTAACCTAAGTCAATAATCCATGATGCAACTAAACGGACGTATAAAGTAGGATAGTGATCTTGTTGGCAAGGTAAAGGAATAATATCAGTACATTGTATCAAGGAATTATCTCAAGTCAATCAAAAGTATCAAGTAATCACACCAAGTACCATCGGTCATTTCTCTGTATCCTGAGAACGAAGTGACAGTATCAAATCATATCAGTTTTCACACTGATTGATTTATCCTATCAGTTAATATTCAAATCAAATTGACAAATCATATTTTAAAGTACTACTATCTTGATATCTAAACTAATTGTTTTGTTGACAATCATGGACCTACACTAATTATCTGACTTTCTCATAAGGGGGTTATCAAATTTTTCATCAGATATGATCAACACATGTGTGAAAAGTACATAAATTTTGCAAAAAAGACATCAGGCATGATCTTTATCATACCAGGAGACATTTTATCTTAGGAGTGACTTTTTATTTCCCTAAGCGACGTTATTATTTTGCCAGGTGATAGAATTTTTTCCACGCGATAGTTAATTGGGCAAAGCGACAAATAATAGTGCCCTAGGTGAGAGTTAACTGGTTAGGTTTTGTATAGGCGATAACCTATTAGAAAATATGTATTTTGACCTAGTTTGACGTGATAGTTTTTATCCTGCTAGGCGAGACTCAAATGTTTTGTAAGCGATAAAAAATTACATGGAGGTGAGAATAAAAATCGCAAAAGCGACAGTAGAACAACCTAGGTGACAATCAATTATTTCCTACGCATGATTTCTCAAATACAACGCAATGATGAAACATAAAATTGCAATAAATGCAAATAAAGGTTCGTAATGACTTACCAGAGGTGCATAATCAGGCAGTTTTGCATATCTCTGGCATCTCTCGAATCTATGCTCCCGAATTGGCACAACCATCTCGAAATCGCTAGAGGATCAAAGCAAAATCACCAAGGGTAAAAAGTAAAAATGAATGGTAAAAGAAGGTTTCTTAACCTATTTAAGGTATTTTTGACCTAATTTTGGAGGTGAAATTGGCCATTAACTTATCTTAACATATCAAATCAAACCAGGGCATAATCATACATCGTGGGATATCATCAATAGTTAGAAACTAAAACATATTTGCTATATCAAACGTCAAGAATCTTTTTCGAATCAAGAAATTAATATGTTTTAATTTCTGAGGGGGTATAAGGGTATCAAATCGAAGTCGTAATTATACATCATGAAATCAGTGGGGCATCATAAAAAATTTTGTATCAAGAGGCAGCAATCAATCACATCGGGAATCACAATCAGGACATAAAGAATCTTTGAGTCAATGTTCTTCGCACATCGACTCAAAGAAGGGCATTTGTAGACATGGAAAATTGGCCAAAGGCTTAAATCAATCAAAAGGTGCATCAAATCATCAAAATAGCATGAAAAATCAATAAATGGAACAAAGGCAATTCAAATCAAAGGAAAATTCAATTAAATGATTAAATGATTAAATAAATCTTGAAAAGGGGAAAAACACTACGAAATTGATTAAATTCAATTAATGACATAGTTGTTGAAAGCAAAAATCAAAATGAACCTCTTAGGCTTCATGGCCAAATTTAATTATTTTAATTAATTAATAAATCATAATTTCCCTCAACAAAGCAAATTGGAGACAAAATGAACACAAATCACTCACTTTTGTTGAAATGGTCCAGCCTTTTGAAACCATTTAAATGATTGTCCCCTCCTTGTCCCCCCATTTATGGACAAAGCAAAGCCAATTGACCTTACCCAAGCATAACCATGATCAACTCACTCTACCCCCTACCCTTGGGAAATTACTATAAGTATGAGGCATTTTGGAGAGCATTTCCATCTTAGAATTTCAATTGAAAAACATTGTTACTATAGTCAATTGAGATCATTTCTAAGAGAAATTGAAGCATTTGAGCATTTAGAGTTTATCATTTTATCATTTTATCATTGCATTGTTATCAAAATGGAGCTAGATTAAGCATGAATTCATCATAGAATAAGCATTTAGAAGCATCATAGCAGCATTATTCTCATTTTAGAGGTGTCATTAGTGAGAATTTGTAGCTAAGAGCTCACTTACCACTTCTTTCTAGAGATCCATGAGATGTTATAGATTGTAGTTGCATTTTAGAGTAAATTTCCTTTGTATTTAGCTTAAATTGTTGCTACTTGATCTTAATTTCATGAAGGTGAATAATATCATTAGACACCAAGCCTAATGCATTTTATGAGCATTATGCTAAAGTTCAACAAATCCAGTGGTTAAGATTAGAATCGAGGAAGGAAGAAGATAAAATTAGAGAACAAGTAATCAAGCTATAGTCAGAGTTACTTCCACACCTAAAGGTGATGCAAAAGCATGTGAATAAGGCAAAAGAGTTAGTTGCCACCCCTGAGATATCTATTTTAGAGAACATTTTTTATATGCATTCATAAGTTGGATTAGAGCAGATTGCTGTAGAGAATCATAAAGATGAATGGGAAAAAATCTTGGCCACTTTGCAGAAAACCCACCCAAACATTTTTGATAGATTCTAAGTACATTCTTTTTCATTATTTTTGGTTAAGTTCAATTTTTTTTGGTAGTGGGTACACATATACATAAAGTTTTTGATACTAATGCCAAAGGGGGAGAATGTTACTCCTAAGAACATTAATTGTTGTCATTAGTATAATTTGTTTATACAGTTGGTAAAGGAGACAAGACAAGACAACCATTCAATACATAGAGCCTAGACACCAAGCAAAACACAAGGCAGATCATCATGATAACTGAATATAGTTTTGACTGACCACTCGTATTGAGCCAGATGATTAATGAGTACCGAACATAGTAGTCATCGAGCATTCATATGAACCGAGCACTAGTTAATTACTAAGTGATGAATGCAATATACATCGAGTGAAATAGGAAATAACATAGCAGTTTGGAATGACACAAACTACAAGGCAAATAGTTTACACTAATTAGAAAAAAATTTACTAAGATTGAGATGAAATTTAATATGGATGTAATCATTTAATTATTGATGATTCCTATGTAAAGATGATCTAAGTTATTCATATGAACAGTTGATCTTAGGTTTTCTAAGATAATGTGTAAACCCTAATTAGGTCAAATTAGTTTGATATAAATAATGTAAAGATGCCATTTTGACAAGTATCACACATGAAGTAGCCACCGTTGGAAGACATTTGAAGGTCACATAGGGTTATGATTGAGAATCATTGACAAAGAATATAGTTTATCAGAAATAGAAGGCTACCGAGCAAAATTCAAAGAAGAGATCAATCACATCAAGGTGATGACAGATAAGTATATAACAAATCTGATATCAAGCAAGCTTAGTTACTATTTACAGATCAATCTTACTATTACTTTTTAACCATTATAGCAGACCTTAAATCTCTTAACATAGTGGACTTAACAGTTATTTTGTAAATCTCTTAACTGAGTGCACACTTAAATTTGTTACTAAAATCCTCTAACCATGTAGATCTAGTTGATCTTATTATTACTCCTAATAGGGTAAGATCACTATAAGTGATCAAATCTTTGTATCCTTAACTAACAACTTTGTTACTACAGAAGTGAAGCTTTGTGGGTGTCATCCCCACCACAGTTTTACCTTCTAACGAGGGTTTATGAGATACCAAAATACATGTGTTATGTGTATGAAGTTTCATGATTACATATTTGATTAGATTACATGCATTTACATTTTAGTTATGTTATTGATGTATGGTGAATGTAAATGATACAGATGATTAATGAAATACATGTTTACAAGGATTTAGTTTGAGAAGATTTTAAGGGTATTGATCCACCCCTCCCCTCTTAGTACACACCTTTCCATAATTTCAACAACCTCATCTTCCATGCCAGTCATAACTTGTATTCATTCCTACAAGGCTACAACTGATCCTCGAGGGAAAGACATTTACGACAATGCTAGACCATATTTTTGTGAAGAACCTTTGCAACAAGCTTTTGATTATCAATCAATACCCTTTGCTAACATTGAAAGATTTGATTACCTCAACATGGAAAACTTTGAGTTAGGTTCCCATAGAAGAAATGACTCTAATTCCTCTGTGCATGAAGAGCCCACACAAGAATAGATACAAAAGTTCCAAGAAGACAAACACTTTCAAAAAGTGATGCAAGCCATCATGAGCCAAGATGAAGATCATTATTTCATGCAATTTACTTCCATGGGTGTGATGCTTCCTCCAAACTTTGATGTTGATGCCTTACTACAAAAGGAGGAAGAGTCTCCTCTCATTTCTATTACTAAACAACTATATGATCTACGTTGTGAGATTTCCCAACTAAAGAAGGATAAGGACCAACCCTCTAAAAAGTACTCACTTGAATCAATTTTTCCTTTCCCCTTGGATAAAAATTTGTACATGTCACATTTCCCATTCGAGAGGTGGAGATCCCAAAATATAACAAGTATGATGGCAATAAGGATCCTCAAGATCATGAGCATGAATTTTTCACTCTAAGCATGGAATTTATGCATGAGTATACCTATCTGATGAGACTCTTTCCTTGAAGTCTCAGTGGCCAAGCCATGAGTTGGTTCACTTTTCTAGCCCCTGACATTAAAATATTTGATGAGCTTGTCCAGAAGTTTATCCAATAGTATTCCTATAATATCTCTCATACTGTCACTGCATACTAATAAAAGTATCATCATAGAATTAGGGTTAATCATCAACAATAAGTGAAATTATAACTAAATAAAACCACAATTGAGAAACTATTTAACAAAATAAATGACTAATTGAGCATCCTATGGCTCTCTAACTAAGATGTTAATGAATGAGCTCTCAGCAAGCTCTCACTAATGACAATCCTAGTATGAGAATGATAGAGATAAAACAATATTCTAAAGCTAACAATTATCAAGATAAATGCTAAAATTTCTCTTAAATGCCTTTATAAACTCAAATTGCAAGAGATTTGATGCAATTCTCAGATAGGTGGTTGATAATAATGAAGGATTTTGGCCTTCCTTTTATAGATTTTCCAATGGTAGGGGGTGTAGTTGTGCTTAATCAGGGTTGAGTTGGACTTAATTCTTTGGTTCCACCCTTTGAAGACAAAGCAAAGTTTGTGTCCTCAAAGCTTGGGACAAGTAGACAAGATGGATGGTTAAGATTCCTTTTCACTTTGAGTGAATGAGATTCAATTTGGCTTGATCCATGTGAATGCCTTTCCTCAAATCTCATTGGTTGATTATTTTCTCTCCTTTTGGTTTGTTGAGAGTAATTGATTTTTATTAATTTATTTATTTTAGCCATGTACCCCTTGAATGGGTGAATTTAATTTAATCCAAGACTATACAATTAATTGAATTAATTACATTTTGATTTGATTGCACTTGATTAAAATGCTCTCAATTTTGATTGATCTCAAATTAGGTCTTGATTTTAATTTTGATTGGCTAATTATGCATTGTGATTCAATTGATTCAATTATGTCCTTGATTTGCTTTGATTTCACTTGATTTACTTTGAATTATCATTAAATTGTCTTTGTCCATTTTTAGGTGATTACAAATGCCCCTCTTTGAGTTGATGTGTGAAGCATGTCGATTCAAAGAATACTCTGATTTGGCTTGATGATAGGTCCTAATTCATTGATGGTCGATCTTTGATGTTCATTCTTAATGTCTTTCGATGGTCGATCCTCTGATTTTTGATATGAGATTGATGTGGATATGGTCAATATGAAACTCTGAATTGATATGGTTCTGATGATCATTCTTGACATGATGGTCATTTCGATGATTGATCCTAATATGATATAAGATCTTGATGAAAAATCCTGATGTGATACCTAATTTGATGATTGATTTTGATGCAATACCCCATTCAATTGATTTATGAAATTTTTTTGATAAAATCTTGTGCTCTGATTTGATGGTCAATCTCCTGATTCATTGATAATGATGATGATATGATTGCATGCACCCTTGGGAAATGAATCAAAATGATTTTGGATGATTTGGTTGAGATTGGGAAATTTTGATTTATTTCCCGATATAGAAATTTGAAAATGCCCTGATCATGAAAGAATTTGAAAAAAAAATTTGATTGATAAGATGAAATAAGTTGATGATGGTTTGGTATTGTTTGATGTCAGTCAAAATCACTTGGTTGATGTTGATGTCAATTTGATAGGATAAGTTGACGGGTTGATATTTTTCTCTCAAGATCTAGAGAGACAAAACAATGATTTTCCTTCCTCCAAATATAGAGTTAGGAGATTTGATGTGCTCATGATGAGCAAATGGATGATAGGATAACTTGATTGACATTAGATGATCAATTGGATGATTTGACTAATTGATATTTGATACATGATTAGATGATACAGAATGATGGATTGATAGAAGAGAAGGTGATGAATAGGATTAGGTTCCCCCTCTTTGATTAGCCTTCTTGATTGTTGATGATATCCTCGAGGAAGCATGAATCATTTGATGGATCAAACATTTGAATATGTATCTTGATGTCATTGATGTACCTTTGATGATCAGATTAAACAATATTTGTGATGATGGATATTTCAAGCATTGATGATGTTGATCAGGACTTTGATTATATTGGTCAGAACTTTGATGATGTACCATTGATGATATCATTGATCATTTGATGTATCTTGATTTGGTCTTTTGATGATGATAACTCCACCCCCTTTTCAATTTTCCTCTTGCAATTTTTTTTTCAAGCTAAGAAAGGCAAATATGTTAAATGCATTTAATCTAAGATGTATGCAGCTAACTGTCATTATTCATAATTGAGAGCTTATAATCATCATTGAGCTTTTGGCACATGAAATTGGTAGAACCCTCAGTGGTTCAACCATGATGATATGAATACCTCTTTCCTCATATTTTAACCATTTCAAGTAAACAGACAAAGAATTGATCCCTTTCACATACAAATGTCCTCGATGATTCTTTGATGATAATGCCATTAGACGGATTCACATACTGCTATGAATAAACCTGACAAGCACTCAAGTAGCAATCAAGAAAATATCATGTCTTTATCATCGCTCATCTAGTCCAAGACTTCATCGATTTGCTAAAAAGACATGATTCCAAAAATTTAGTAACATTTTGAACCTTTTTTGCTTTTGTTTGTAAATCCATATTTCAAAAAAACTTCATCCACTTTGATCCTTAGTTATGTTTAAGCCTTTTTAGATTTTGATCTAATTTGATTAAGCTTTTTAGATTTTGATTTCATTTGTCAAATTTTGTCATTTAAATCAAGTATTTGGATGTTTGAAATATAATATTGATCAATAAGTTCAAGTGTAGCAATTTTCCAATTTTGATGCAATCATTTTGAGCCAACTGATGTCTGCTTTGCTAAGCTCATTGAATTTGGATTGGTGCCTCTAGTTTGATTTAGCAAAGATCATGCTTTGGTAGGCAATGCAACTTTTGAGTGTTTACTTAAGATTTGCAATTTTTAGATTTTTTTTTTTTGGCTTTTTTTTTCTTTTTAAAAAAAAAGTTTTTTCAATGTTTTTGGATTTTAGAGATTTCTGATTTTTTTTTTTGGATTTTTAGAGATTTTTGATGTTTTGAATTTTTAGAGATTTTTTATGTTTTTGGGATTTTTAAATTTTTTTTATTTTTTTTTGGATTTTTAAAGGAACATTTTCCCTTTTTTAGATTTTTAGAGATCACTAGTTCCCAAGCAAGATCACATTGAATTTCCCCCAATGTCTAGCAAGGTAAAGGACATGAAAGATGGATTTGCAAATTGTTGGATGCTGGATGAATAGACCAAGATGGATGAAGCAAGTGTGTTACCCATAGGACCATCTCCTCAAGATTATCCAAGCTAGGGAAAAATAATATCTCAATATAGGCCAATGATGTGGTGTTGGATAGCATATGAAATAATGACCTGATGTCATGACAATGGTCCAAAGGAGTGGATATATCAAGAGACTTTTTCTAACATTTTTTTTTCTCATTTCTTCATTTAGATCAAGATCAAGGGATCAATGTGGATAGGATCACACAATCATGATAAAGGGGTGGTGAAGGCTACAAGTGAATGGTTTGGGATTATGGGAAGGCTTCTTAGGAATAATGAAGGTGGCTTTAGGATAAGAAAAATCAGGATAAGGTAGCGTGAACACAACAAGTGAATAGGCTAATGGATAGGATAACTCATGTCAAGATACTTAATGCTCATGGATATGTTCAACCTTGTCAAGATCAAAGGTGAAAAATAAAGTACAGATGCAAGTGAGATCAATGGTGGAGAGATGGAGGATACGAGGGATGAAACTTGCCCCCAAGTGTAGAGTGTAAGAAAGATGAATTATGCATGATGCTGATTTGCCAAGTTTTCATCATGGTACTTATCCAAGATGCCACAAGAAGTGGTTTTCACCATAGGATGGATTTCTTTTCTTTTCTTTTTTCTTTTTTTCTTTTTTTCTTTTTTTTTCTTCTTTTTGGATGGACTCAAGCCTCATGCTCTTTGGATACTCCTTGAAAAGGTATGATATGATGGGCCAAGACCGTTGAAAGTTATGCTCAAAGATGTTGATAGGGTGATGGAAATGTGATATGGTGGATAAGGTAAAGGGTGGCTAAAGATTTGTGCAATGGATTGGATAATGGAAATGTAAGGATAATGAATAGGAGGATAATGAGTCTTTCCATATGTGGGTGTGAAAAATGGAATGGAAGGATAACGAATAGGAGGATAAGAAGTATTATCAAGATCAACATTGATACACACCTTGAAGGGTAGTGGAATAATGGAGGAAAAATGGGTGAAATAGCTTGGGATTTTGATGTAAGAGAGGATATGGGTCTTTGGACACAAGGACTCAAAATGGATGGATGAGATGGAATGTGTTTGGAAGAATGTGAGGTGGAATCCTTTGGAAGCTTGAATGTCAACTTTGATTTCTGTTTCATGTGTAAGTCCTTCAAAAGTGACTTGGGAATCCACACTATCTTTGATTTTTATTTCCTCTTGGATGCTTTAGAATGCATTTCTTCAATGAGGGATTTAGGAATCCACATTTCCTTTGATTTTTCTTTTTTCTTGATGGACCTTTGTGGTCTCTTGAATATTTATTTTTTTCTTTCATTCACATATTGATTAGTTGGGACATGATGCTCTTCATACATAAGTGAATTCTTCATTTTCTGATTCTTATGTTGCACATTCAAATTTATTCCAAAGGACTTGGGATTGGTGGATGAATAAGGTTGATATGAATGGTTCATATGGAGTATTGACATGGATGGGTGCTTGGTTTTTCAAGTATGTATGCCTTTGTTGATCTTGATAGGGTATAGGGTAAGTGGATTGTGGGATAGGGATGGTAGGAAAGGTGGATGGAGGGATATAGGGACCCAATATAGATGGAAGATATGAAGGTTTAAAATTTGGGATATAGGGACCAAGGATGGATTTGGAGGATGTAGAAGTAATATGCTTATGTGAAAATGGGGGTAAATGGGATGTGGTAGGGATATCAACATCTTTATTTTGAGCTGCATGGTCAAGGTTTTCATCTTTCAGATTTATCTTTGTACCAATAGGCTTATATGTAGCTTTGATAGTAGTGACTTTGATATGAGCTATTGAATCTTGAGATAGATATGGAGGCTTATGAAAAGTGGATGTTGGGGTACTTTGATCTTGACAAGGATCTTTTGATAGCCTGGGAAGAGTACTTTTCTTTTCATTTTCAATAAGTTCGTTAGAGATGGAAAGTATATCTTGATCTAGATGGGTATGATATAGGAGGTAAAGGAATATGGGGTGTTTGAGATGGAAGTATATCTTCTTGAAAGAGATGGAAGGGTATGAAGGGTTCATCATGGGATTCTTGAGGTATGGGAATTTGGTCAACTATAGGATAAGGAGGGAGATTATCTTGATCTTGATCCTTAATAAGACTTGTTTCTTTGCAATTTTGATTAGTCTCTTGACATGGAGCCACTTCTAAGGACAATGTAGGAGTTTGGATCCACACAAGGGATTCTTGAAAGGATGATGGATGTTCATTTGAAATAGGAATGATAGGCATTGTAGCACATGAAGGCTTGAGGTCTATAACCTTTGAAGCATGGAAGAAGTTTGTAGAAAGATGTAGGTTAGCTTGGATCTCTTTTAGAGGTAACCCTTGAGGGTATACATAGTCATTATGAAAACTATTTGGGTCTTTGTTTGATGGAGGAATATTGGATAGCTTTTCTTCTATATGAAATGGAGGAATGGTGGAATAGGTGAAAGATATAAGAGGACCCCTACTACTAGACATGTGTTCATAAGTTTGATCTTGTTTGAGAGTAGTATCTTCCTTAGATGAGTCATTAGGATTTTCAATTTCAATTATGTCATCATCAATGAGATTTTGGATTTTATGTTTCAACTCCATGCAATCTGAAGTTTCATGCTCATTATGTCTGTGATATGCACAATAGTTTCTCAAAAAGATAAAACCGCATGAAGTGATTTGCGATAACGTGATGAGATTTTTTTCAAGAAGTTTTTCCAAAGCTGATTCGTATGAATTTCCCAAAGGATTAAATGATCTATCCCAATGATATTTGGATGTATTTTTGTTTCCCAAAGAGTTGTCATATGATGAATATTGTTGAGATGGGACTAATTGCTCTTGATTTCCTTGATCAAAGATGAGATTCTCTTGATATTTTGAAATAGGTTCTTCATCAAATATTGGTTTATCATTAGGATATTTTTTATCAAACATAGGCTTTTCATGATATTATTTTTGATCAAATTTTGAATTATCAAAGATATGGCATTCATGTTGTTTTTCTTGATCATAGAGGTAAGGAAATAGTGTTCTTAATGAGAATTGGTTGGATAATGTTTCCATTTCTTTTTCCATTTGTGAATAGAATATTCTTTTGAATCTTTATTGTTAATGATTTTTGGATCTTAATAGATGTTTTCTTTTTGTAATCAAAGATCTTCAAGCACAACACAATGATTTTATCACAAGAAATTCTTCCAAACAATCTACCGTAGGTCAAATTTGGCTTTTAAATGGCTCTAATGAGGTAGGCTTGCTAATTTATCAAGGATTTAGTATTGATTCCATTCAAATAGACTTTAAACTTTCATCCCCCAAGTATGTCAAGGGGCTTCCCACATGCACAAAAGTATGATTTGGCGCAATCTGTGAGGACTACTAGAGGAAGTTCAAAAAATTTAAAATCCATTTGTCACACACCCCATTAAGGATGCATGTGTTTCATTTTATAGTGGGTTGGATTCTCGCAACAAAAGTGAGCATATCCCACTTTGGGTTGTCCCTCTCACCACCCTCATTAAGGAAAACTTGGGAGGCGAGCCCACTATTACTCTAACATGTATATGAAAAACAAGAAATGAACTTAGGCTGACAAGTTTGGGAGTTTGTTTCACTCAAAGAGTGAAGAGCATATCCCTATTGTCTTTCTTTGTTCCACACACTTAGACACACGTTTGTTCTTTCCCAATCTCTTGACAAGGAGATTCTTAAAATTGAAGTGTGTAATTCATTTCCTATTTTATCTCAAGCTTATGTCAAAAGAATGCTGCAATTTAATCAAGTGCAAGCTTGAATAGAGAAATACCTTTTTATTTTGTAGCTAGCCTAAGCTAGGGGAATTTTTAAGTGATTTCATTGTTTTCATCTCACCTTGGCAATAGCTCCTTCCAAGTGTGTTTGTCCTCCAGCAAGTTAGTCAACACTATCAATCACAATGAGGGGAAACCAAAATTGAATTTGACAAAGCAAAGATTTATGTAATGAATTTTAAGTACCTTATTTGCAAATTTTCAAACAAAAATTTGAACTAAGGACTAAAGATCTAATTAAGAGAGATAAATTTATTTTTGTAAGCTTCAATCACAGCAAGGTATTTTTGATATACTTGATTGTCCTCCTCTTGTGTTGACTCAAGAACAACCTTGATATGTGCTAGGTTCTCCCTTTTGATCTTCTTAGCTAGTGCCTTCCCTTCTTGATTAAACCTGCTTTCTAGTTTCTGAACCTTTTGGTGCCTATTCATTTATAGTCAAAACATACAAATAGAGAGTTAAATGAAAGAATTTATCAATCTAAAAGCAAATTATGACAGAAAACCAAAAGTGACATTGTCCAACAAATACGCGATATTAAATTGTTTGTAGATGTAACTTTACTGTTAGCAGGCGACACTTAAAAGTGTAACATGCGACACAGAAAGTTAAACAAGTGTAAGAAAATTTTTGTTAAGCGCAAAGAAACTTTAAAATTGCATAAAACTGATTAAGTCAAAGCAACACTTTAAGACAAGTAGGCATAAGAAAGATGATACTAGGCATGACTTGTTCTTTAAAGTGCTTCACAAAGTTTGGTTAGAAGCGACAACAGATTATCGACAAGTGACACTTCTCAACTCGCAGGTGTGACTTCTTCAGGCAAAGGCAATATATCTTTATTGCGTAGGCATGATTATTTTGATTAAAAGTGATAATAAATAATTTAAGACATAATAGAAAGTATCGACCAGGCATAAATGTTCAGCAAATAAGCATCAACACAAAGCTTGTAGGCATCATCGAAGTGATTGCAGGTGTGACTAAATTGACTGTAGGTGTGATTTAACCTGTTTCCTGCAAAAATTCCATGGAAAATAGCAAATACAAGCATACAAAAGATGATCCAAATGATAAAATTGATAAAATGGGGCTTACTGCCCCACGGTGGGTGCCATTTTGTATACTAATAAAAGTATCTTCATAGAATTAGGGTTAATCATCAATAATAAGTGAAATAATAACTAAATACAACCACAATTGAGAAAATATTTAACAAAATAAATGACTAATTGAGCATCCTATGGCTCTCTAACTAAGATGTTAATGAATGAGCTCTCAGCAAGCTCTCACTAATGACAGTCCTAGTATGAGAATGATAGAGATAAAACAATATTCTAAAGCTAACAATTATCAAGATAAATGCTAAAATTGCTCTTAAATGCCTTTCTAAACTCAAATTGCAAGAGGTTTGATGCAATTCTCAGATAGGTGGTTGATAATAATAAAGGATTTTGGCCTTCCTTTTATAGATTTTCCAATGGTAGGGGGTGTAGTTGTGTTTAATCATGGTTGAGTTGGACTTAAGTCTTTGGTTCCACTCTTTGAAGACAAAGCAAAGTTTGTGTCCTCAAAGCTTGGGACAAGTAGACAAGATGGATGGTTAAGATTCCTTTTCACTTTGAGTGAATGAGATTCAATTTGGCTTGATCCATGTGAATGCCTTTCCTCAAATCTCATTGGTTGATTGATTTTCTCTCCTTTTGGTTTGTTGAGAGTAATTGATTTTTATTAATTTATTTATTTTAGCCATGTACCCCTTGAATGGGTGAATTTAATTTAATCCAAGACTATACAATTAATTGAATTAATTACATTTTGATTTGATTGCACTTGATTAAAATGCTCTCAATTTTGATTGATCTTGAATTAGGACTTGATTTTAATTTTGATTGGCTAATTATGTATTATGATTCAATTTATTCAAATATGTCCTTGATTTTCTTTGATTTCACTTGATTTACTTTGAATTATCATTAAATTGTCTTTGTCCATTTTTAGGTGATTACAATCACCATGCTCAATTTATGTAACATCGGAAAGCATGTGGGAGAACCCTTTGTCACATTCCTTCAACAATGGTAGAGAATGTTTGCTTGATATCCTCAACAAATTCGTGAGACTAAGAAAATTGACATATTCACCAACACTTTGGTTCTTGAGATGAACTATGCATTACAAATGCAAACAAATGCTTCATTTCAAAAATTGGTTGAATCATTTATACACATAGAGGATGTCCTTGTTCATAAAGGTGAGATTACTCTTCAGTATAAAGAGCATAAATCCTCTTCTAACAACCAACATAACAAGGACAAGCACAAGTTCTAGAATAAAACCAAAAATGTCATCAATGATGGAATTGTAGGTACAACCTCATTGTTTGCCTCTACCAAGCCCAAAGAGCCCACTTTCAACTTATCCAATGGTATCCAAGCTATGAAAGCTAATAAGAGCAACCCAACAGGCTCTAAAATTGAGACAAAAAAAGATAGGCCATGGATCCCTAGGCCTAAGAGAGACTTCACTCCTCTTGGAGAATTGCTTGAGAATGCCTTGAAGATGATTTTAACCAACAAGATCATCACTTTTCCTGACAATTCTAAATTGTACGATCTTGAGATAAAGCCTAAGTGGTGGAATGATAAACACTATTGTGATTACCATCACAATAAAGGTCACAAGACTAATGACTGTATGAAGCTTAAACATCTCATCCAATATCTAATTGATAATGAGACAATTGTGATTGATCCCCCATAAATGAACACTAATCATAAGGCTTTCATGGAACCTTTTCCTAAATATGATAAAGGGGAGTCATCTAAGGAAAAAGACAATAAAGTTGGTTACACATGCCTTGATACTAATAATGTGATTTACATACTTGAGTCCTCTAACCATATTGTCAATGTTGTCAAGATCAAAGGCAAGGCTTAGGTTGAGTCTTCTAATGTAGTCACATATTCTCAAGGCAAAGTCACTCTAGGAGGGGCTGGTTAGTCCTCCTCCTCCTCATCTTCCAAACAAACAACAACCCAAGTATCAAAACCAACTACTTCATCTGTGACAGGTGATTACAATCTAGTTGACCAACTCCAGCACACGTCAGCTTAGATTCCAATCCTTGAACTTTGAAAAATCTCTCATGCTCATAGGGAGATTCTAGACCAAGCCCTCCTTGTGGCCAATGTACCTAAGGACCTAGACATAGATAAGTTCCAATCCATGGTCAGTCACCTCCCCTCTCCTCAGTATCTAACCTTTTTCAGGAGAAGATGACAAATCTATCAATCATCCACATAACCAAACCCTTCACATTGAAGTCCTTCTCCACAAGCATAGGGTTAAGCGTGTTTTTATAGATGGAGGTGCATATTTGAATATTTGCATGTTTAATTTGGTTAAAGCTCTTGGTTTCTTAGAACATGCCATTGATCCTTGATGCAAAATAATAGTTAAGGCATATGATGAAGATGAGCGTTATTCAAAAGGCATTTTGGTTTTACCTATCTGAGTAGGTCTTGTTCAAAGGGACGTTATCTATCAAGTCTTGGACCTTCCTCTAGCATAAAACATACTTCTAGCCCGACCATGGATCCATGAAATGTAGGTTGTACCTTCCACATATCACCAATGCATTAAATTCCCTCACAACAGAATTGAGGTTACTATTCCTACAGACTGAGCATACACTTGTAACAATCTCAAATGAGCTGAAAGCATGGTTCTGCATGACAAGGAAGCTTTAAGGAACCCAAAAAATGAGAATTATAGACAAGAAACACTGGATGCTTTCCAAAAGAAGCTGAGTATAAAAGAAAGTGGAATGAGAGAGTATCAATTGGATGCCTCATGCTCAATGGCCCATTTACCTATCTCACCTAGATATTATGGTAAGCCATCTTCATCTTTTCAACCTGCTAGCACTTATGCCTTGAGAATTTATGAAGGCACTTGCATGGTTAAAGAAAAGCTCCCTCTAGAATAAGAAAATGAGGAGAGAGTTGTTTTACTATAGCTATAAAAAGGAGAAGAAGTTGAACAAGAGGTGAAATACGTTAAGATTTCTCCTGAGAAATATGGTGTAGGATACCAACTCATGCAAAAAATGGGATATGATGGAAAAAGTCCTCTTGGAAAAGTTAAAGGCCTTCTTGAACCCATACATGCTGAATTTCATAATCCTACAAACAAAATTGGAGTGGGATATTATGAAAAAAGGTTTGCACTTTCTTTTACAAATGGTCCTATGTTTGATAGAGGTGAATATTTTGATGATGAAGATGAGGACGTCCTCCCTAGAACCTACGAGATATTGTTGCACATCCCTACTTATCAAGAGGATATACCTAAGGAACAACTTAGTAGAAGCAAAATGCATAGCTCATTAGGAGTAGAGTTGAATCAAGAAGATTCTACCAAGGAATGACACCCTAACTGGGGGCATCTTGTTAAGATTACACATATCCTTGATCTGCCTAGCTTTATTGACTCACCTAGAGAGTCTACGGAGCTCAGACTACCCTATTCCCTCTGTTACATCATGAAGACTTCTCCCAGGCTACAAATAACCATGCACCTACTCAAGAGGTGAACATTCAAGATAGTCAATCTAACAAAACTACCCTTAACCTAGATGAAGTTGAGCAACCAGTCTTAAACCATAGAGAACATTAGGAAGAAATTCCTATGACCCTAGCTCAATAATTGGGGAGATCTCCCAATAGAAAAATTGACTCACATGAATATGAATGAGACCATTTTTCTGATGCCACAATTGACATATAGGTTGATGTGGTTCATAAGTATGTCCCTATTTCCACTATTGAGGTTGGTAGCAACTCTAACACACAATGTGACCTAGAGGTTAATCTGGATCATCCAATCACCCAAAAAATTAGGGTGTCTCCTACTCAGGTTACATGGCCTTCTACTTCAACTAATCAAGAAAACCATGGGTACATCAAGCCTCACCCTTCCTCTAGAAATCCCTTAACAAGTCGTGCTCAAGAAAACTTCAGAGAAGATAACTTTCTTGACCTATCCTCAGTAGCTCTGAATGATGATGATACCAAAGTATTTTCTCTTGAGCCTATTGGTTCCTTACCCCTCATTCACCCTTAGATGATTCACTGAAATACTTTTGAGCTATTAAATCTCATGTCCTTTTCCAATGACCATACCTTGTCCTGCTACCTAAATATTGTTGAACCCTTCCCATCTTCTACCAGTGCAATGAGAAGTAGAATGGTAGTGGAAGATATCAAGTATCTCAGTCAAAGAAATAAAAATAAAAAGAACAGGCGGTTTGATGGTGAAAACCACTATATGGTAGTGTTATACCCTAAAATAGTAAAAATAAACGATGTATCCAATGGTGAAAACCTCTCTGAGGTGCCTGTAGATGAGATAATTAATATTCTCCCTAAGAATTTTCAAGAAAGATCATTAGTACTTATAGAGCCTACACAACAGGTAAACTTGGGCACAATAGAAAATCCCCAAATCATACATCTAACACAATCTTTATCTAAAGAAGAGAAGAAAAAATTCATCTAGTTCTTCACTAAAAATAAGATTAATTTTGCATGGTCTTATTCTGATATGCAAGGCCTAGATACAAACCTTATCATGCATCATTTATCCATTTCTCTCGGTATCAAACTAGTGAAACAAAAGCTCAGAAAGATTCATCCACATATCACATTACTAGTTAAAGCAGAGCTCAAGAAATTACTCAAAGCCACATTTATTTGAGCTATAGATTATGTTGACTGGATATCCAACATTGTGCCTGTATCCAAAGATGACAAGTCAATACACATCAACACGGACTTTAGGAATCTAAACAAGGGTTTCCCTAAGGATAATTTTCCATTTCCCAACATTGACATGATTTTGGATCTCACTAGTGGATTTTAAATGTATTCTTTAATGGATGGATTCTTAGGCTACAATCAAATCCACATCGTACTTGAAGATCAAGAAGAGACAACATTTACTTGTGCATGGGGAACCTTTTGTTGGAATGTCATGCCTTTTGGACTAAAGAATGTTGGTGCAACATACCAACATGCAATGACAACCATATTTCATGATATGATGCAAAAAAATATGGAAGAATATGTGGATGACACACTATCTAAATCTACCACTAGAGAAATGCACCTCTCTGATTTGGAAATAATCTTCACCAGGATGGAATAATTCAAATTAAGGATCAATCCAACGAAGTGTGGTCACTTTTGGAAAACTCCTTGATTACATTGTTTCAGCACAAGGAATTGAAGTAGATCTAGAAAAGGTCAAAGAAATAATAGAAATGCAACCCACACAAAACATCAATCAAATGAGGACGTTGCTAGGAAAGCTACAACCCATTACGAGATTTATCTCACAACTAGCTGATAAGGAACAACCCTTTACTAAGACTTTGCATAAAGGTGTCACATTCAAGTGGAACAAGGATTGTGAAAAATATTTTCAAAAAATCAAAGAGTACCTAACTAATCCTACTCCTGTAAATCCCTTATTACTTTACATATTATCTATTGATTCTTCTTTAGGAGCATTGCTTGTGCAACATGATGATCAAGGATGTGAAATAGCCATTTATTACATCAGTAGAACACTAGTCTCTTATGAGCTCAACTACACAGTGATTCAAAAGGTTTGTTTAGTAGTAGTGTTTGCTTCTCAAAAATTTTGACACTATATGTTAGCTTACTTTACACATCTGATAGCTAAAATTGATCCTCTCAATTACTTATTAAGAAAAGGCAACATTAATTGGATGATTAGCTAAATGGGCCATGATCCTTAGTGAATTCAATATCACATATGTTGACTAAAAGGAAGTCAAAGGTCAAGCACTAGCTGATCAACTAGTAGAAGAACCATTAATAAACACACAAACTATTGTGGTAGATTTTCCTAATGAATCTATTCTACATTGACTCAACATCCTTGGAAAATGCACTTCGATGGTTCATTCACACAACAAGGTGCAGGTGCTGGAGTTTTGTTCATCTCCCCGCAAGGTTATAAAATTCCTAAGGCATACAAGATGATTGTCCCATGCACAAACAATGTGGTAGAATACAAAGGGTTAGCTAATGGAATCAAACTAGCTATCGAGTGGAAGATTGAAGAACTTCATGTTTATGGTGACTCTCATCTAGTAATCAACCAAATCACTGGTGAATATCAAACTAGACATGAAAAGCTCTTGTCATACAAACGTCTAGTTAAAGATTTAAATAAATACTTTGTGTTCATCACTTTCCAGTAGCTACCACGTATAAAGAACAAAGCAACAAATGCCATGGATACTTTAGCCTCAATGTTACAACTTGAAGAGCACCAATTCCACTATGACTTCCTAGTGGATGAGCTCCCATTTCCTATTTATGACATGCTTGATTCCTAGATTATCTACTTCATCATTGCTTGTGATAGTTCCTGATGCAACTAAATCTATGCTTACCTGAAAAACCATACATGACTCTTTGTCCTAGAATGAAAAATTGCACCTCATCCAAAATTTATCTTGATATTTCATCATCACAAATTACTTGTTTAGGAGAAGTCTCAATGGTACACTTCTTAGGTGTTTAGAGCATGAGGAGTCTAAGAGGGCACTTCGGGAAGTTCACAAGGGTATCTGTGGATCATAGTTGAACTATTTATCTTTGGTGAAAAATATCCTCATAGAAGGTTACTACTGGACTACCATGGAGAAGGATGCTATTCAGTTTGTTAAAACCTTCCAAAAATGTTAGTGTCATGGGAACTTGATTCATGCTCCTGCTCAAGATTTGCTACCTTTTATCACTTACTGGCCATTTCAACAATAGGCTTTCGATCTTATGGGCTAGATTTACCCTTCTTCCTCTAATGGACATAAATTCATCATAACAACTACTAAATATTTTACTAAATGGGTTGAAGGGGTACCACTTATCCAAGCAATAGGAAAGCACGTAGCCATGTTTATCCTCAACAACACCATCTCTAGGTACAAAATCCCTTCCTTGATTATTATAGATAATGAAGGTTAGTTCAAGAATAGTGACATTGATGAGATCTGCACTAATTTTCACATAACACATCATTATTCCTCTATATACTATCCTTAGGGGAATGGATAAGTAGAAGCCTCGAACAAAGCAATCCTTAAAATCCTTCACCACATAGTCAACAAGTCAGGAAGAGATTGGCATCTGCAAATCAATCCATCTCTATGGGCTTACAAAACAAGCATTAGAATGTCTATAGGGGCTATGACATTCTCATTGGTCTACGACTCTGAAGTCATCCTACCTTTTGAAGTCAAGATACCTTCACTTAGGGTATCACTACATGGACTTATCATAGATGATGATTATAAAATTTCCAGACTTCAAGAGCTAGAACTATTAGATGAATGCAAAAAAGTAGCATTTGACCATTTGAGGGTTTATCAAAAGCAAATGTCTAGAGGCTACAATAATAAGGTTCATCATCGTGAATTTTAGGTTGGTGATTTGTCCTAAGAGAGAACCCAAAGAATCAACAACATCAAGAACAGAAGGGAAAATTTGAACCTAACTAGTTGAATCCTTTTGTCATCACTGCAACATTTGGTTCTAGAGCTTATCAACTGGCTACTTCGAAAGGTGATGTTCTCAAAGAGCCTCTCAACACTCTGCACCTAAAACAATTCTATAGTTAGACATTTTGCATTTCATGTACAACAATTTATGATCCTAAAAAAATTCTAAAAAGCATATAAAGTCCTCAAAAAATCCTAAAAATTGTAAAGTATCTTGAAAAAATGATCATCCTGGTGAAAAATTGGAAATAGGTGCCTTGATGTATCCAAAAAAAACCAAATATTCAAAAAATACAAAAAAAGAAAAAAAATAAAAAAAGAGAAAAGTGCCTTGGTGTAAACCCGGAAATAGGCACCTTGGTAGCAAAAATAAAATAATCCCAAGTGGTAAAACTTGGAAAATAAATGTCACTTGTAATCAACACTCCATCTATCAACAAATAGCTAAGCTCTCGTGCTTCCATCAATCTCCCTACATCCATCTTGCTTTTCATTTCCTTATGACATCATGGGCTGGAACTAGTATTAATCTTGTCCTTAGTTCTTATCTACTGACTGGGGGCAATCACATGCCTATCTGAGTTGACAACGCTTTATCACTTGATCGATCTCCTGAGCTTAACTTGAGTTAGTTTATTAGTCCTTTCTGATAGATAATTTATCATTGACACTACTTTGTGTTTCTCAACACCCCAATCCTTAAGTGTTTCTTAACACTACCAATCCAGACATCACTCTATTTCTCAACACATATCAGATCTTACACTATCCACTACGTACTTGCACTTTGACACTAGTACATAGGTGTTTCCTTAACACCTAACACAAATTACATCCTAGAAAATTGAAAATGATTGAGATATGTTGGACTATTTTATTGTGTGTTGTATGTTATCATTGATTTTTTATTTCTATATCTTCTAAGGTCGCTCGATGAGGTCTACTTGACTAGAGATTCACTACTGTGGGCATAACAATGTTTTATTTGATTTCTTCTAGTGGTGTGATTGCAATGATCCTAAGGGGTCTAATAAAGTGAGTGTTTGTGGTAAGATCATCCATTGCAATTGAAATGTCGCACATACCTCTAACCTCTTTATTTGGACACTTAGGTGAGGTTGGAATTATCTCCTTATTTTTTTCTTATGTCTAGCACATAAGATGACACTCTTGGTTATCTTGGCAGCTTGTGCTTCAATACAGGTGTTATCTTACAACAACAAAATGGAAACCATGTTCAAGTCATCTCGATGCTTATGCCTCAATGCTTACATGAGTTTACTACATCTTATTTGATAATGTTGTATTCATAGCTCCATTGTCTCTCTTGCACCAATGAAGGTTGTACTGACCTTTGATGTCCCAAACACTCAAATGGTGAAAAATGAATGGCTATAGGATTAGTTACTTGACTCATCTCATAGATTGCATTTTCATTCTAGGGCTACATTTTAGGTGTGCTTTTTTGGTTCCCTTGATTCATCCTTCCTTTCTCTCTGCCAAAATAATCAACTATAACATCTTTCATTGAATTTGGCCAGTATCTGTACAAACTGAGGTCACAATCATCAAAAAACATGCTAGGAGCGGTAAGTTTTCATCATCACATGCATAATCATATATAACAGAAGAGATAACAATAGTATATCAAAATGATCATGACATCAAAAGGAAAATTTCTATCAATATCTACCCTATGCAGTTCAAATAAAGTAAAGACATGTGGATCAACATCATAATCATGACATGAGATATATATTATTTACATAAAAGGAAAGAGAAATGAAAGCATGCATGAGAATATACACAAATAAACACATGTGCATATGTATAATGCATAATAGTATGTTGCACAGGAGGCTTGGTATGTGGTCATCTACTATAGCTGGTCTCGCACACTCTAGAGCTTGCGAATCTGTTGATTCCTATTCCACTCCACTAGTTGCAATTGTGCCTCTACTACTGCTCTCTAAGTCTTGGCCTCTACCAAGTCTTCTCTAAGTTGAGCTATAATCTCCCCAATACCATCATTCTCTCCCTATGCTACCTTTTCCCTAGGTGCCTCTATAGGTAGAGCCTATGTTATTGTCTCCTCTCGGGCTTCTAGTATATCTTGCCCATTGATCAACCCTTCCTATCTCTTCTAAGGAGGTGGCCTCTATCCACCTTCCTCCTAACTAGCCTCTCCTCCTCATCCTCCTCCATCTCCTCCTCAGCTTCAACTGCTACCCCCATAGCTCCTAGCAAACCCCTCTCTCCCCTAGGCCTCTGCTATCCTGAATGGTTCGTGCTAGCAGCTCCTCGCAAACTCCCACCCTATCCCCTAGTTACCCCTCCCCTCAGTGGCTCATTAGTTGGATCATCCTCATCAACTCTTGATGCTCTCTCTACCAGATCTATGAAGTGAGGGAAGAGATGGTCAATGTGATGCTGACAAAAGGACAATATTGTTGGACTAATTGCCAACGTCCCCCTTCAGGATTCACAACATGGTTTAACAGCCTCATGTGTCTTCTATAAGTCTTGTGGTTGTATCAAGCATTAACAAGTTGATATTTTGGTGTAACGACAACCACTACTTGTAACAAGTGGTATCAAAGCTTGGTCACAGGTTTGAATCCCCTCGGGTGATGCCGAGGGGGGGATTGTTGGACTAACTGCCAACATCCCCCTTCAGGATTCACGACATGGTTTAACAGCCTCCTATGTCTTCTATAAGTCTTGTGGTTGTATTGGGCATTAATAGGTTGATATTTTGGTGCAATGACAACCACTACTTGTAACAAATATCACCCATGCATCTCTCATGGCTAGGAGGTAGTCCCAGTCCACTTTGACCAGATCCCATAGCTCCTAAAGTGTGACTACATACATGGGACAAGGCCCCCAGTCATCCTCCTTATCTACAAAATGGTCATATGCTATGAAATTAGTGGAAATATCTTAACACCACCCAAATTGGTTCCAGACACGACTAATGTAAAATCACTCCACTATGGGAGCACTCCTAGAAATCAAATAGTATAGTCAGAAATTGGAAGAAACATAGATATATCAAGAAAGGAAATGCAGTATTGACAATCCATTAGAAATTACAAGAGGTCTTACCTTCCAATCAATGGCTGAATGTTGAACATAAATGTGTACTCACAGGTCGAGCCCATCCACATCTCACGACTTATGTATGGCCACCACACTACTTTCATTATATCATCGAACTACTGCTGCCAAAATGTAGTCCTGCCCAAATTGGGTTGGTGGATATAACCTGTATACCTAAAAATGTAGGGCATACCCACTCCTCAGACAACTTGTGTGACAAGGCATGCAATGGGAATGTGCTCCCATGCCTAGATTTGTAAGACAATGAAACCTATTGCCATGCTCCTGCCTCATCAATATACTATCTTGTGAAGCTCTCTGTATATGTGGTAGAGCAGGCAGGCTCCCTAGTTGAACCTAAAAGGTTGAGTAATCATATCATATAAAAAGTGTACCCATCCACACTGGAAGCCCTGTTGGCTCTAATTGGGGACCGTGATGCAACCTATCAAACTGACCAAAATACATGCAAGGGGTTACTCATCCCCATATTAACAAATCATATAGTCCCATGTGATGTGGTGCTCTATGATTGTATCATCGATGAATATCCACCACATAGTTGTAATGCCCTCATAAGGATATTGGTCATAATATACAAGATTCCCAACAACTGGAAGGTGCAAGATTTGATAAACATTGTCAGGGGTCATAGTGATCTCCCCCATTGGTAGATGAAAGGTATTATACTTTGAATGAAAATACTTTGTTAGTGTTGTCAACAATCTATGGTTCACATGGATTTCGATCAATGTAAGGAGCCTACGCAACCCACACTGATCAAGTATGACTAGGTATGTAGGTGACAATAACCAAGCTAAACGTAGAGCCTATAAATGACACATCTAAATATTGATTCAAGTAGATGAATCTACAAAATATAAAATAGGGAAAGACATCAGTAATCGATCTCAAACAAACATCAAGCTATCAAAAATCAACTACTAAAGAATCTCTAGAAAACTAGAAAGTTACAATGAACAACAAAGGTTAACTGCAAAAGTCCAACACTCAAATTTTGGATCATACGATGAAAGAGTTGACCCACAATTATCGTACAATGAAACTCCATAAGAGAAATGATACAATTTTCAATGTGATACAATTCTCCATATCGTATGTACATTCTATAACCAATTTATCCTATGATAAAAAAACAAACCTTAGTGCAATGATCTTGTTTCATCATACAATATTACGGGTCAAACTACCTAAAACATGCTAAAAATGGCTAAAAAACTATAAATCATAGGAAAAGGTCGATCACTTACTGGTGTGTCATATGCCTAAGGCCGATTGTACTATCTCTAAAGATCAAATCAATAGTTTTGGACTGGAATAGGCATCTTTCTCACTCTAGAAGGCTTTGGGCTCTCAAAAGTCAATTGTACCAAATGATTTGAAAATGACCCCTAACTAATTTCAACATTCTAAATCCATTTTCACAATCAAAATCAAAATCCAAGATTGTTTACTTAGTCAAATTGCAAAGTCAACCCATCTTGGTCAAACATAGTTGACTGCTGACACTATCACTTCTCGCTCGCTTCCACCTTCATTTCTCAAACCTTTGAGCTCAATCTTATGAAAATTTATTGAATTCAAGTGATCTCATGTTGGTCAACCTTAGTCAAACTTGGTCAAACTTTGGTCAAATTTGGTCAGTAGGACCTCAAAACAACTCCAAACACACTGACAACTTATTTTGAGCTTTAACATCTTTGCCTCATTTCAATTTCAATCTCGAGGGGGAATGACAATATAGAAAATCCTCTTCATCAATCAAATCTCCTAAATCTACAAATCTAGAAAAATCTTAAAACAAAAAAAAAAAACCAAAAGTGTAAACCTAAGTTAACATTGAACCTAGTACTAAAGTAAATTAAACTGTAAACCTACATCTAATTGAACACTAAAAAAAATTAACCTATAAAATTAACACTAAACAAATTAAACTATAAAATTAACATTTAAAAAATTAAACCCTAATCCTAGCACTAAAACAAATTGAAATGTAACCCTTACTAAATTAGGTTTAATATTTACATCCTAATCTTAACTCTATTTCTATATCTAATATTATTAATGAGCCTTATCCCTAGACCAAATTGAACCTAACCGTAAGATTAAAGTAAAATGATCCCTAATTGTGAACCTAATTAAATATTTTACCAAGTTTAGTCCTAAATTTAATAAAACCCTAACCCTCATAGTAAACCAAAACATAAATTGTACTATAACCCTAAACCTAAATATTAGTATCACCTAAACTTAGGACTAAATAAAATACAAATCAAAACCCAAATTGAACTATAACCCTACCCCTAAATATAATTAAACCCTATAACTAAGACTAAACCAAAACCCAAATTGCATGCTAAGCTTAAATAAATCATTAATCATAAGACAAACACTAAACCAACTTGAACCTAATTGTAACACTAAACCAAATTGTACCCTAATCCTAACACTCAAACCATATTAACCCTAACCCTAAACCATCTTGATCCTTAATCATAAAACCAAATTCAACCTTAACCCTTAGTCTAACTAAACATTTAAACCAACTTTGAATTCTACCATTAACTATCATTGTACACAAATTCCTAGACCTAAAACTAAACTAAATTAAACATTAACCTAAATTTAATTTTACTATAACTCTAACTCTAAACAACAACCCAATTTTTAGGCTTAATCATAAAGATAATTCAATAGTACACCAATAAACCATTACCCCAATCCTAGACAAAGTTTAACCTTGAGTCTAATTTAAAAACATATTGAATCCTAGCCATTACACTAAACAAAGTTAAACCCAAACACTAAAGCTAATTGAACATTAAACCAAATTAAACCCTAATCATAAACAAAAATAGCATAACACTAACAATCAACAAAAATAAAACAATGATTAAATCTAATTAAGTATTAAACCTTATTTTAACTTCTAACTCTAACCCTAGCCCTATTAGTAAACCAAATTTAACCTTAATCATTTACACCTTTTAAATTGTAGTCCTAAACCTACACTAGATTGAATCCATACATTAAAGAAAATTGAAACCTAACACTAAACTAAATTTAACCCTAAACCTAAACCTAATTATATACTAAACCAAATTAAACCATTAATATAAACTAAATTAAACCCAAATCCTAAACAAAAATGAACCCTGGCTATAACACAACCAAATAGAATGATAATTGAAAACCTAATTGAATATTAAACCAAATTAAACCCTAATCCTAAATCAAAATATACCCTAAAGCTAACACTAAACTAAATTGAACCTTGATTGTATACCAAATTATACACTAAAACTAATGCCAAACTAAATACATGCTAATTGTAACAATAAAATAAATTGAATTGTTGTGCTGTTATTCTTTCCATCAAGGTTCAAATCCCATTGGAGATGGCATCCCCATTTGTGGCCTCACCGACTCATAGCTCTGGGCCAAAGTATTTACCTCTCTTTAAAAAAATAAAATATCTTGGCTTTATATATATATATATATATATATATATATATATATATATATATGCTAGTCACATAACAATTGTGCAGCAAGAGAATATTGTTAATATTATCATGTTAATACACTCTTTTCATTAAGATGCATTGTGAAAAACAAAATAGGACATTGCAACATTTTGCACTTCACAAAACCTTTACACTCAAGAACTTGACAATGACAACTCAAATCTTATGGTTACAAGATAACCACAAATTCAAATGAAAATTAGGCACAATTCACGCCACCTTTGGTGCCCCAAGTAGACACATTTAAGGCTAAAAATCAATGCTAAATTAGGTGCACTTAACGCCAACTACTATTTCCAGAACATGTTACATTGATGGTCAAAGTTGGGGCTAAAGTCGATGTTAACCATTGTGGTGTTAAACATGACAAACCACTGCGACATTAAACATGAGGACATCAAACATTTCATATTTTCAAATGCCATATAGTTGCATTAGATTCGCGAGGAACATTCACTATAGCGCCCATTAATGATTTAAAAAAATAAATAAATAAAATCCATGTGCATTTAAATTCCCGCTACATGTCATTTTGATTTTATGTTTCAATTATTTTGTGTTTGTTAGGTTGGTCTTGTTGATCTTTTAGTTTTCATTTTGGTCACATGCTTTTATTTTGTTTCCAAATATAGAGCATAGAATAGACAGTGTTTACAGTGTTTGGTTGCCCAGTTTAAATTTTTTGCAAAATAGAGAGCAGAGAATGGAAGGATATAAATCAAACCCCTGATTTCTCTTTAAATGTGAAAACTAGGTATGTTTTGCCTTTTGGTTCAATTTGAATCCATATAAAGATGTTTAGATATAATTCATACTAACAGATTTGTACAAAAGGGATGCCACTTGGTAGATAATGGTCGGACTCTAGTTGATTGGGGTTATTTGGTGGTCTTTTATTATTCATTCCATCACAGGGTTTGAACTCTCAAGATATATCTATTGAGAATTGGGTTATCTAGTGGTCTTTATTATTCATTCCATCATAGGATTTGAAATATATATATATATATATATATATATATATATATATATATATATATGTTTGTGTGTATGTGTGTGGACATGAGACTGATAAAGAAAAAGAGGTGTTGGTTTCCATATTGGGCGAAGAGGCAGTGAACAAATTGGATGGTGTGGACTTGATGATAATGTTTGCCTGATACATAGAAAAATGATCTAGTAAAGACTCTGAAATATTGGTGTTGGAGTACAATATTACTGGGGATGAATCAATAATATAGAACAATAGATCAATTTTTAAAGTGAAAGGTAATCAAAAAATTGAAATGAACTAAAGAGATACCAAAATACAGACAAGTCATGCACACAATTGCAACACAAGATATGTCCTGAGTGGAAACCCTCTTTGAGAATAAAACCACTCAGAATGCCTCACTAGCTTAATTGAAAATATCTTTTTACAATGCCTCACTGGCTATACAACTATCTTGTTGATAGTCTTTTGTGCCTTACTAACCTTTCAAAATTTCACAACTCCTCTATACATACACAGTCAAAAAATTTGATTGTATATAATAATATTGATCCAATACCATACATTTTTTAATAAAAATAGGACTTTGTATCAAATAATATATGTAGAATTAAGATCACTATATTCTCAATCAAGACTTTTGATTGTGTATTTCTTGTGTACAAATAATGAATATTTCATCAAAGCTCAAACTTTCTCTTTATTTGCATTTTAAAAACTTCCTTCTCTGCAAATATAATTAGGCTTTATAATTATGATTTCAAAACTAATCACAAACTAACCAAGTGAACCGAATATAATTGATTAATCAACACATTATGTATCCACACCATGATATTGTGTAAAGAATACATATGTTACTGTTTAACACATTGATAATCAATTAACCATAAACATGTCATGTCTCTATTTTGTATATTCATATATTTCTGTCATATACCTTTTAAACAAACTAAAAGAACAAAAAAATTGTTTCAACCTTCTACATAATCTTTTCATCAAACTAATGTTTTATCTTTGAATAAATCAAAACCCCTATTCTAATTAATATTTTTGCCATTCTAAACCTTTTTTACTGTCCCTTGTTATCTACAATATAATATCCTTATCAAATTATTTTGAAAGACAATAACCACTACATCCATGAATATACTTCACATACTCGACCCAATACAATACAAATGAATATGACAAAATACAAATGATAGTATGAGACTCATATAAACAAGATGTGTGTGACTTTATAGTATAGTTATATGTGAATGCAATAGTCAATACTTTATACATAAAACCTTGACTTGAATATATACCAAAAAACACACATATGAATATAATATAAAGACATTTGTCATATAATATGACATCCATCACATTTGAATCTCACATGGGATACACAAAAAAATTACAAAGTATGAAGATATGACTATCAACACACTACAAGAAAGAAACCCAATGATTACACAACCCCGACCAATGATATGAAGCAATCAACTTAACTCACAAAGACCATTAACTCAGGTTATAGAGAAAAAAAGAAACACTATATAAGGTTTGACATACGAAGAACCCTGATAAGGATTTTTAAAAGAGTGAAACAATGTTACCCAAAATAAAACTTAAATCGTATGAGACTGAAAGAAATGTATATACGAACTATAGAAAATAAAAAATAATATTGTAGATACTTTTGAATTTTATGGTTTAGCAAAAATAACAGATAAACTAACCACAAGATTAAACCATGTAGAAACTTAACCAAAAAGAAAACACCTAATAAAGAACTTGTGTTATAAATCTTCCAGAGATCTTAAAATGAATCTTCCTTCACAACATTTCAAAACCAACTGTCACAACCTCTTAACTAATAACATCTTTACGACCATGAGAAAAAAGGTAACTACAAATTGCCATACCCTGCATGGGTTATGATGCCCTAGCACAATAGAGCTTAGGGTTTTCCAAAATGACAAAACTAAATAATGTGCTTTACCTTGGTTCTTTACATGTTGATAGGAATGAAATTTTTTATGCTTTGAATTCTTGTTAATTACCGCATCCAATGCTCACTTAGCACATAGTGCTAAGTGATGTATTGATCATATCACTAAGTACCACATCAAAAAGTTGCTATGGGGCCGAACAAAAGGCCTTCTTAGCATATCAAAGATTATTGCCATGGTTACCAACTTGGTGAATTAAAAATGTAGAACGTTTAACTTAGAAACCCCTATAACATATTTTGAACTTGTAATACAATTTGGAATATAATTTTTTTCCAAAATGCAATTCAATAACCTTGTTCAAAACAAGACATTCTAATAAAATTAATTTTTTTGAAAATAATTGGCAAAACTATAATGTTCATCTTAATTGATTCCATGCTAATTTTGATAACCTTGTGCATGTTTCACTGAATGATATAATAATTAGAATACCCAAGTAAGCTATATGGTGTATTGTATATGATGCTAAATACAAAAACAAATTGAATTAACAATGTCATGGATGCAAACAACATGATAAATATTATCAAACTAGATGATGTAATATCATAAATGTAATAAAATTGTAATGATCAAATTAGAAACTGAATATGCATACTATTCAAAACTGAATATCATGATGCAATGTAATGCCATGTGAACTAAATATGCCATGATGCAACATAGAGTTATCATAATACTACCACATTAGTTAGTGTGTTTGGAAAAAAAGAAAACTTCATAGAGGTGAGAGAAAAAATTGCAATCAAATCAACTGTATCAAAGGGAATCAATTGACTCCCCAACCACTCCTAGATTGAGCATAAGATCTAGGAGGAATTCAATAATAGGGAACAAAGACTTCAATTTCTTAACCACTCCTCGGACATAGACTTCTTACAACGTGTAATTCCCTAAAAGGGAACCTAGGAGAATTTAACCTAATACAAGTCACTATGTTTACAGAATAAAATTTTTCTTAAGTGTTTACAAACAATGATGATAACAATGCAGAAGCAATACAACCATGAGGTATGAGCAAGTACATATACACAACTCAATTATAGTTAACAATTTTTGAGGGTCCCATGACGTAGAATTACGTATTACAAATTAAATATTAAGATTGAGAATAATTACAATTATCTCATATGAATAACAAGTACATACAATACCATAAGGTATACATAATGATACAACATCCTTTACACAAGTCATAGGGTATGTCACAAAAATCAAATACAAAATATAATACAATATCTGTAACTCCAAAGTACTGATGCAAGATATAATCATGAACATCAAAGATAGGTACGAACAAGCCTCCACAAAAGAACAAGAAGAAGGTAACAACAATGAGTATCCTCCAACACTACTACAAGGACGTCAGAATCTCAAATGGTAAAATAAAAAAATACCACCCGACCTCATGGAATCAATAGTCTACTCCCACTGTACTGAGGAGATAACAAGAAACCCCACTCAAATAACAACCTCAATCAAAAGCAACTAAGAAAAGGTTCTGAAGGCTTTCTAACTCAAAGGGTAGCACCAACTAATGATAAAAAAAGAGATAATAAATATCAAAATACCAACACGTACCAGAACATCAAAAACTAGAATATTGAACAAATACAAATCACTAAATAATACTGAAATAACATAGACACACCACTAGGCAATACTAAAAAACTAAGACAACCACCAGAGGAAAATGCAAATAAACTAAGGAGAAGATGTAGGCTACATACTATGGGAGTGTCATCACATGGCCATCTACTTGAGTTACCTTGGACTAGTCACACTGGACCCCAGACCCTCAAGCATTGAGTTACCCTAGATTGGCCACTCTGGGCCCCAGACCCTCAATACGACCCACGGGGAGCTAGAATACCCTCTCAAGAACATGAGGAATTATAACCTACTCTCTAGGTATCATCCCATTCCCATCCTTAGCCTAAACAAGCGCTCAAGGAATAGGCGAGGCATAACCTCTAAATTATCTTTTTAATTAATTCTACAAATTTTAATTACTATATTATCACTTGTTAACAAACTTACGATAGGTTACCCAGGTACTGACCACTTTGGGTCTCAGACCCCTATTGTAAGCCACTCCGCTAAGATACAACTATTTAACCTCCCCTAGGCTCATAATCAAATAACATCAAACTGATAATAATGATCCTCAAATTCGTTCCTTAGTGCAATAGGAACACAATGGTTCTCACAACCAAAATATCAAAAAAACACACTCTTAAAGTGCTCTCATAATCATAAGCTTAAATAGAACAAGGTTGGGTAAAAATAATCAAGACCACCATCAAAATACAAGATCAAAAACACAAATGCCATAGTAAAAATATAAAAACCCCTGAAACCTCTAGTTTATCTACTAGACGACTCCAACAACATACAAACCAAAAATAAAATGCATTTCATAACAAAGATGTTTTCATAAAATATGAAAAATACACACATCTAATAACTTATGTGACATCATTATTTGACACTACATAATTAAATATAATTTAAGCTAATCTTTTAATAATACAAACAAAAATAAAATAAAATATATAATTATAATTATATTCACACTCTATAATCCCAACTTCATAAACTTAGATTAAATCTAATTATAAACTACAAATTTTAACCTCAAACAATAAATTTAATTATTAACATAATTTCAATTCTATAAATATTTATTAAATAATATAAACTACACTTAATAATTAAATTATAAATAATAATTAAGTAATAACTAAAAGTAATTATAAATATATCCAAATAATAATTTTTTTTTTTTTTGCATATATTATGATAACAAAAAAAAACAATTAATAAAAAGAAAAGAATTCCCAAGGTCACTGTGAAAAAGACCAAAACAACACTTAAAAAACAAAAAGGTAAAATACATGCCTAAAAACAATGAATCATTCTTAAAATCGAGGCATTAATTTAGGAACTATCACATGTTCTTTTTTCTTTTCATTTTTTTCTTTAAAGAAATTAAATCCCATCAAAAAGAAAAAGTCAACAAAGTACAACATTGAAAATAAATAAAATAAAATAAAACAAATATACATGCACAGTTACCAAGCAAGCAATCCCCATAATTTTTAAACAAGTAAAACTCCCCTCCTTGGATGGCGTGACTTACAAGGAAGGAGTGGTAGTTTATTAAAATGAAAACACACATCACCCATGTCAAATTAAGTCAACCCCATTAATATCTCCCAGACACGGAAAGTTGGAACTAAATGTTTAAAAAAATACACAGTCATAAACTTCCCACATGGCGTACAGTCAGCATGAAGGGAAGATTAAAGATTTTCTATTTTAAAAAAAAGAATATCATCTATAACTTTTCCTTTTTTCAAACACAAAACAAATAAATCAATAGCAAAAAGCAAAAAGGTTGGCACGTTTTTCTTAAACAGGGTTGGTAAAGAGTTTTATTTAAACATATAATATATAAAGCATATGTGGGTTATATTTTTTTTTTGATGAATAGTGCATTTTCTATTAATTGAATATAAAAGTTACATATTCACAAAAAAGGGGTCGGGGGATATAGAAATCACCCCACGAAAGTCCACATGGCATAAAGCCAGAAACAACAACAGAAACTAGAGACTATTCATTAAAAAAAAAGCCATTAAGCTACAAGAGCAGTGCTAGCAGATGGAGGAGGATCTCTATCATCAGAACCCCAAGCATCCTTGGGATTGACAGGAGGGTCGGGAACTGACCAAGCATCATTAACATCTTTAGTGTCTTTATCTTTATCGTCCATCGGAGGTGGAGAAATAGCCAGAGCCAGGTGAGGGAACTTGGAGGAGGTGGCTAGAGGCCAAGCAAGGCCATGACAAGCAACATGAGCATCAGGAGGGGTAGGCAAAACCGGAGTCAGAGACTAGCTAGAGGCACGATGAGGCGGAGAAGTCAAGCAGCGCCGCCAACCATCATCACCACCTCTAGGAGAGTGGTGATGGGGAGCTTGCGACCGCAGAGTGTAGGAGTGGCGAGCCGAAGAGCTGAGCCCACAACAATGACCCCTGGGCGGAATACACTCCATAGAAACTAAATCAGGAGGGACTCAAGAAACTATGCAAGGAGCATTACCCCAATGATTGAGCAACTCCTGAAGGTGAGCCACCTCTAGAGCCACTTTGTTAGCTTGCACCTGAATCTGCATCATCACATTGTTACAAATACATGCTTTATTATACAAAGTAACATTTATATCAAGAAAGCTACGAGAAAAGAGAACAACATTCCTATCTTTCCATAAAGTGAACAAAATCTCCATCCTGAAAGTATGCAAAATCTAGGTAAACTTTGAAGGAAGCCTCAGAGAATCTCCTAGGACAATCATATGCCAAGATAAGGGCTTGGGCCAGAAAGGTTTGAAAAAATCATTACTGTTGAGCTCTCCTACAGAACCAAAAAATGTGCAAAAAAGACTTAGGGTTTCCACAAAAGGGACACCGAGGGTCATGAACACCCAGGTGCTTGAGCTGAGGCCCTAAAAGAAGCCCTTGGAAGAGAAAACACCAAGCAAAGAGAGCCATCTTGGGCTCTATAATAGCAGACCAAATGGTCTGGAAGTGCGAGCTCCAGTGGTAAGTAGAAGAGTGCAAATGTCATCTCTGGTTAAGAGTGTCCACCATGAGAAGATGAGGAGACAAGCATCTGTATCTCATCCTCGGCTTGTAGTTGCTGAAAGGAGTGGCAAGATACTATATGCACCCTAAAATGGCTACCTAGACTTTGGGCCCCCATTCAACAATTTATCAAATCCTGGAATCAATATTTTAAAAAATCAACATTTTTCAATTATATCAATTTCCTTCATCAAATCCTATTTTATCATTTATTCGATTATTTTCCATGGGCTAACCATTTTATCCTAAGTCTTTATTTATTTAAAATGAATTCCCTCCCCTTTTATTAAATAAAAAGCCCCAACTTTTCCTCTTATCATAAGTTGCACAAATAAAGCACCATTCTTATTTTTTTTAAAAGAAGAAAATAACTTTTTGTCTCATATGGACACAAAAGTCAACTCTTATTTTCTCATTGGAGGATATTTGTGCACATGGATTGCTCCTCTTTCAAGCTCCACTCTTGATTAAATCTTTTGCCTCTTAATCTCTATGGTCCATTCATTTTCAATTCCTTTGAAAGGAGAGCTCTTTTCTCATTTTAGGATCCCCACTTTGAATACTAATCTTATGCTGGAGGATTTCTTGGAGACTTTTGAAGCTTTGGAGATCATTCTTGCATTCTAGTTTCATTCTTGCATCATAGCTTCATGTTTATGTTTTGTAGCTTAGTTTCCTTTATGTTCTAGATTAGCTCACATAATTTAATTAGCAAGGCTTGTAATTTTTTCATTTTCATAGCTTAGCTTGCATCTTCATTCTTATCATAGTTGCATTACATTTCCATTATTGATTCTGGAGGATATTGGCATTCTTTCCCTTGTCTCTTTGAATCTCACATTGTGTAGTTTACTAGCAAGGTTGCATGCTTCAATAGCTCTAGCTGAGAGCACCATCAACATCCTTGTGACTCCATGCTTAGGGAGCTCTAGGTCACTTTCTCAAAGTTTCCCATTCATGGATTATCTTGGAAGTAATAAATTAGAGAAGTGCACGATTTAGTGTGTACATTCTTGGCGCTTTTGAAAATATTGATTCCGAGATTTGATAAATTGCTGAATTGGGGCCCAAAGTCTAAGCTGCCATTTTAGGGTGCATACATTTCCTCTTATCCTATTTTTATCATTTATTCGATTATTTTCCATGGGCTAACCATTTTATCCTAAGTCTTTATTTATTTAAAAGGAATTCTCTCCCCTTTTATTAAACAAAAAGCCCCCACTTTTCCTCTTATCCTAAGTACACACTATTTTAAAAAATGCAAAAAAATCAAAAATTCAAAAAATTCAAAAAATAGAAAAAGTGCCTTGGTGAAAACCTGGAAACAGGTGCCTCGGTAGCAAAAATACAAAAAAATTGAAAAAATAAAAAAATCTCCAAGTGGTGAAAACTTGGAAACAGGCACTACTTAAGGCCTTTGCACCCTTGTTTCTTAGCATGCATCCTCAACACTTAGCCTCTCTCCATCATGCCTTGACCTTGTTGCCTTGGTTTGGAATTGGTCTTTGTCTTTGTCTAGGGGGCATAACTATGTTCACTCTGGTTTGTAGGATGCGTTGGTCTTTAGGACATCATACAAATGGTGTTTTTCAACACCACCCCAACTATTTTTTTCAACACTACCCTAGTGTCAAGTGTTTCTCAACACTTATCGTATATCTTATCTGCAGTCTAGCATGATATGATATTTTCCACTGGTAGATGTGATACTCAAAGTTTGACTCTATGACCTACACACACGCACTTAAACACTCGACTCGCTGAGACTTGTTCGACTTTATTTCTTTGTGTGTTGTCTATGATGATTTCTTTGATGAGTGTTCTCTCCCTAATAGTTTTCGATGATGCTGAGCTAGAAGACTGGGGGCATGAGGACATGTTTTATTTATTTTTCTACTTGTGGGTATATTTTGTTGGTCCTAACTGTCATTACCATTTATGCTTGTTCCACTTGACATTAGGGTCTACAAGGTATTATCCTTGACTATTTTTGCAAGTGCGTACTTATAGTCATCTTGACTTTCCTTGTGTCTTGATGTGAGTATAATCTTGCCATATTAAACTTAGGAAATCTCACTACACTAGTCATCTTGACCTATATGTCTTTGATGCTTAGGTGAGATTCCCACATATCTATCTAATTTAGATCATATTCAGATTCACATAGTTATACTAGTGTGTATTGTATGATCTTACGATGCTACCAATAATGCTCGATGATGAATATTAGAGTCTAAAAGCTTTGTGACCTTGCAAGTAAACCACTTTTCATAGTAGCTTGCATTTTTAGGTTCATGTTAGTTTAGTTTTTCATCTCACATATGGAGAGAGCTCTCCTTCATCTTTCATGGACTTGTCGGTCAACTGCACTCACCTTTCGCTTTTTCTTGATCATGTCTTTCACTCTTTTTCTTTCACATCGCATCCTTTTCTTGTCATCACAAGGGGTTAATCTTATCATCATATCTATATCATAAAGAGATCATTTTTGGAAACATGAATCTATATCATAAACATGAGAACTAAACATGCATCTATGAGAGAGATTATACATGAGCATATACATCATACATTTTGAGCAATATCACAAGACAATAAAATTGAAACATCCATCACAACTGAGACAAGTACACAAGATATATCACAAATCTAGTAAATCTCATATATATATGAATGTCATGATACAAAATACAATGTGGGATCCAAAATCTAGATAATGTCCCAAGATATGTCTCTATACATCTGTATACACTTAAAAATGGCTTCATTAATTAATTAAATATTTATTGTTTAATTGATATTGACTTGATAAATTAATTAAATATTTATTATTTAATTAATAATAATTTCCTCTATTTATTAAATAGATTATTCAATTTATTTAGTAAATTCACTATAGTTTATTCCTCTATCCTAAGTCTTCTAATTAGTCTTATTAAAGTGATTTAATTAAATACACAATCACCTAAATATGACTAAGTCCCCTAGTCCACTTCACCTACCTAGTCACCTGACACATCACTTTGGCTAAAATAAATAATAATTATTAATTATTTATTGATAATTATCCTCACCCACACATGTCCTATTCTTAAGGGCTATGTGGCCTCATAAGACTTGGTCTCATGACCACGTGTCCTTTCTTAAACCAAGTCAAAAGACATGCCCTATTCCTAAGGGGCTTCTCAAGCCACCTCTAAGGGTCAAAGGTGACTCATGAGACACTTGTACAAAGAGTCCTCATAAGGAAAAGGTTTCTCCCTCTTTTCTCTCTTGGGTCTTTGTGAGACACTTGACATGTGTCTTTCGCTTCCACCTTGTTCTCCTCCATGTCAATTTGAGATGAACATCATCTCTATTCTTCCTCTCACATTCCAACTACATCCACCTTTCTCTCAACTCCTTCAACCAAGTCAATCCTAGCCCTAGGATCTTCCACCTTTCATTCTCCACCGTAGGATTGTGCCACCTAGGCTTAGATCCTCCAAAATTCTATAAAAGGAGTCTAATTTCCCCTTTGTGAGCTAATAGGTATTTTTGGTAATTAAAAAATCAAGCATTTTCAAGCATTCAAGCAATCAAGTATTTTCAAGAGCATTCAAGACATAATCAATCAATCTTCATATCATTTGCATTCACCATATTTGCATAATTAAGATTTAGTTTTGCATATAATTCACTCAATCTCCACACTTTGGTATCATCTTGGGCAAGGAGCTTCAAATTGGAAATCTAAGAGCTCAACACATCCAAGAAATCAAAGCATAGGAGGACAATGGAGACAAGCTACATGGTAAGTGAAGGTAAAACCTTGTTTTAGCTTTAATTTTAATGTATTCTTCATTGTTGTTTGCTAATTAGTTTGATTTGTTAATCTTAGAATAGTTAATTTATCATTTTGAGTATTTAGTATAGCTAATTTGCATACAACATCTAACACCCTAGACCTAAGTTTGACTCTCCCCATCACATGGTGGTGGTGGAGGTGGTGCTGCTGCCCTATCTGGTACCATGTCATATCTCCCAGCCCTCTTAGAGTAGAGTGGTGCTCTTTGTCCCTTAGGTATAGCCTATATGTAGAGACCGTGATAGTATGTAGCTTGTGCAACCTCTCTCTAGATCTCTACTGCATCAGCCTGTGCTTCCCAATCCTGTCGATCTATCTTGGCTCACAGATCTGTCAATTGCTAATCTCTCATAGCAATGGTAATCCTTTTTTGCTGCATCTTAGTCTCCAAAGCCTGGATCCTAGCCCTGAGATCCTCTCCTCCTCCCCCTGCAAGCTGATCCTACCCAACATCCACTTGTCGATGAACTAATCTTGCCACATCATCTCCTTCATCATCAGAAGCCTATCTCTATGACCATTTTCGGCCACTAGATCGAGACCCCTATCCTCTCTCTCACCCTCCCTCCATCTCCCCCGTCTCTGTCATCCCTGTCACCACCCTATGCTATCGGTTGTGCATCAGGTACAGTAAACTATGGGAATGGATATCTACGTTGCTCTGCCCTATAGGCTGCATCTGCACATGCATTCGCCATGTCCAGGAGATAGTCCCATGGCTCCCTATGTATACCTATGGTATCCTGTCTGCTTGCTGGTAGTCCAGGATCAGCAACCATCCCTGTCCCTCCTCATCCATGACTTGAGCATATGTAGTGGTCTCTATGGGCATCCTCTACTGCCACCCAAACTATCTCCAAACCTGAGTGATCACAAAGCACTCTACTATTTCAGAGTGTCAACCTACTAGTGGCCAGCTACATAGCATGTATCCCAGCTCTCGCTCTCGATCACTCCAAAGCTCACAGGCTCTGTATGGTCTCAACTGAAATGATGTGAGCCCATCCAGTAGCCTCCTATAATATGTCACATCTCCGCTATGTGGTTTTGAAATGAATCATGTGTAACTATAGACATAAGGGCATCTCTACTCCCTAGGCTACACATGTGGGCACACAATAACGATGTGCTTCCATGCCCATATCTATGCTAAGACCACACTGCATGCCCATGTCTTGCTCTCCCTATAGAAAATCTCATGGAGCTCATGGTACATGTCTTCTAGGATGGCTGAGCCCCATGCCATCCATTGTGGGTGTGCTATCAATTCTACAACCAATCTGCCCCAGCCCAATGGGAACCCTCTCTGGCTCCTATCTGTGATTAGTGCCTGTGCAACTATAGAGCACACTATGCATGGAACCAGGAAATCTCTGTCAAACTCCTCCATCAACCAGTCCTAGTTGAGGTGTCTATCAATAAAGGTAACATCATGGAACATGTCCTGGATGGCTTGTCATCCCTCGATCGGATCCTGATCGTAGTATACTTGTGCCAACAAACAATCATGTCAGTTTCTATCATATGGAAACTTTACATCTATGAACATCTATAAACATGATTATACTCATTGGATCACCATGGCTGGATACTTAGAGGATCTGATAGATGTCCTCTAGGGTGATAGTCACCTCTCTAGTAGGCAGGTGAAAGGTGTTGTGCTCACTATGCCACCTCTCAACAAGCACTTTCAGTAGCTCATGATCTACTTGAATATGGGGCATATCTAGTAAGAAGTTGAATCCCATAGCAATCAAATCATCTCATCAAGGTGTATCAAGATCTTTGATGCACTGTAGCCTGGTCACTCTCGGCACTCTAATGAGGAGCACTGGGAAGTTCTCCTACAAGCCATAACCCAAAACCAAATGTCAGAACATATCATGATGGATGTCTAAAATTAGTATAAATAATCTTAAACGCAAACATTGTCTAGACCCATGTCATATTGCTCAAAATTTAAAACATGTCATATTTCTTACACTAGTGTGATACTATTTTTTTGATAAAGTATCCTATGATACTTTTCTCAATAGTAGTGTGATAATATTTTTAAGTATGATAGTTCACATAGGATCACACGATGTTTCATCTGGTATCATGCAATACTAGATTGAATAACTATGCGATACTTTTTGGACCTGCGAACTATCGCACGATAAATAATATCAAAGGTGTGCGATACTTTTTCAATATCATACAAACTTTCGCACAAGTAAAATTTGAAATATTTAAAAATGTTTTTTAAAATGAAATAAATGCTCATTAATGACTCAAAAGGGTGAGTTTTTCTAAAAACTTACCGGGGCACCATACTGAGGAGCTCGGTTGTGCAACTGGGTGCACTCGAATCAATGTCTGTGTACTAGAATCACTGCTTGCTGGGCCATTTTCTCTCTCTAAGCTCTAAAATTTCTCAAATCACAATAAGACAAATGAATTTGAAAATGACCTTTTTACCTCTTTTTATAGCATTTTGACTTTTTGACCTAATTTTCAAAACATCTCAGAATTTCATGAAAATTGCACCCTTGCCTAATTTCAACATCCTGGATCCATTTTTAGGATCAAAATCAAAATCTAAGTTCATCTTAATAGTCAAAATCGCATTTCAAAACTTTCCCCTTCTTCTGCGTAGTCGGCTGACCGTTTGAGCCTTGATCCCTCGATCTTTGTTGGGGCATCTTCATTTTTTCATCCCCATCTCTTTCAACCTTCTAGTCTTCCATTCATTTTCATTTGATTCATCTCTCTAAGGTTTGACTTCATCTTTATCCTATATCTTTCTCAATCAAACCTAGTCAAACTAGGGCATATCTTCACTGCTTGATGGTTATCCTATCATCTTTCATCTTCGATTATGATTTCTAGTGATTTGATCAAACTTATCAATTTACTATTTCTCCTCTACCTGATTTTGATTTTGATTCTGAGGGGGCAGTACCTATCAGCTTTAATCCTTGATTTAATTTTATCAATCAAACCTTGCTTTAGATTCTTATCTCTTATTTGAGACTTGACAAATTCCTATTTACAGGTGTGTTGGTCTTGTATTTCAACTTATCTTTGTCAACTTATGCTTATCTTTGTCCTAATGTGTTCCCATCCATCGAACACACATCTGGATTATTTTGTGATCCCAAATCGATCTCACATTTCAATTCCATTCTTTGACCACATGTGATCCCAAATTGATCTCACATTAGTCAAAGAGGGGCAAATGTATGCACCCTAAAATGGCCACCTAGACTTTGGGCCCCCATTCAATAATTTATCAAATCCCAAAATCAATATTTTCAAAAATCAGCATTTTTCAATTATATCAATTTCCTTCATCAAATCCTATTTTATCATTTATTCAATTATTTTCCATGGGCTAATCATTTTATCCTAAGTCTTTATTTATTTAAAAATAATTTCCTCCCCTTTTATTAAATAAAAAGCCCCCACTTTTCCTCTTATCCTAAGTTGCACAAATAAAGCATTATTCTTTTTTTTTTTTTTAAGAAGAAAATACCTTTTTGTCTCATATGGACACAAAAGTCAACTCTTATTTTCTCATTGGAAGATATTTGTGCACATGGATTACTCCTCTTTCAAGCTCCACCCTTGATTAAATCTTTTGCCTCTTAATCTCCATGGTCCATTCCTTTTCAATTCCCTTAAAAGGAGAGCTCTTTTCTCATTTTAAGATCCCCACTTTGAATACTAATCTTATGTTGCAGGATTTATTGGAGATTTTTGGAGATTTGGAGATCATTCTTGCATTCTAGTTTCATTCTTGCATCATAGCTTCATGTTTATGCTTTCTAGCTTAGTTTCCTTTATGCTCTAGATTAGCTCACATAGCTTAATTAGAAAGGCTTGTAATCCTTTCATTTTCATAGCTTAGCTTGCATCTTCATTCTTAGCATAGTTGCATTGCATTTCCATTGTTGATTATTGAAAATATTGGCATTCTTGCCCTTGTCTCTTCGAATCTTCCATTGTGTGGTTTACTAGCAAGGTTGCATGCTTCAATAACTCTAGCTGAGAGCACTGTTAGTAAACAAATTTTTCCTTCTTGTTCTTTATGACAATATGACTCTCAATGCCCAAATCATGAACAATATTTGAATACAATAGTTGAAAAGCCGCTCTATGATTACTGGCTTTTCTCTGAATTGGTAGGTACAGCGCCCTTTTGGAATGATATGCAATGAATTATGTTTTGATCCTGAAACTAACATAGGGTATGCTCTTAAACCAAGAGCAGGAGAGGCAAACCGAATTAAGCCTAAATAGAACTTAATCCAGGCAAGGAGAGCTTTCTAATCTATGAACCAAGCTGTAGAACTCACAAATCCTATGAATTCCTACACTTAGCATTAACTAATCTACAATAACTATTAACAAAGATATAAATGAAATGATGAAAAACCTCTAATGAATCCTTCTCTAAATATCCCACAGCACATCCTACTGGGTTTATTCACATCTTTAAAACAAAGGAATGAAACATCCTTTCCTTCCTACTACAATTCAGATTGAGAGAAAGAATCATATAACTAACAACTATCAGCTAACTGGAATAGAAAACAATTGACATAAAACACCTTCAATTGTCTCTGCAACATCAAGTATCTTACACCAAACATTTTTCTGACCTTTGCATTTACTTTTGCAACAATATTTATAGAGGTTACATCATATGGCCTTCATGAGAATATGAAGTGTTGCAAATTCCAGAGTTTGGAAAGACTAGGCACTAAGAAAGGACATCTTTAACAAAAGAATTTGGAAAGCCAAACATAGATACATGAATAGGAACAGACATCATAATTATGACACTTCGTTTCAAGGCTCTCATTGTTTACTTTATCATTATCCATTGAACCAACAACTTCCATTAAAACTTAAATTCTGCAGTTCATTTTGAAATTCAAATACTGATGAACATGTTTCATGGCATTGAGCTACACTTCATTCGGCCTCACTATGTTTCCAACCGTCAATTTTATGTATGTGAGTTCCTCAACTTAGAGCACATGCTTCAATATTAAACACTTGAATCTCGCTGCATCACATAAGACACTAACTAAGTGAGCGAGTACACGTGGCACAATCTCGCATGATCGCATAGAATCTCCCACACCATAGTGACAAAGCGGGGAGCCGTCAATTAAGTATCTACCATTCTTTCGGACCCACAGGCTATGTGGCACAATCTTGCATGATCGCATAGCAATATTTTAATCTATGCGATCATGCGAGTACTCCTCTTTCCTTCACCTTTTAATTGAATATACACCTGCCAACTGCCAGACATCTCTATCTGTGTGGGACCCATTGTCTCATGATCACATAGCATGTTTTAAAGTCTTGCGATTATGCGACCGCTCAAAATGGACTGGCCCATCTTTAACTATTTATTAGTCACGAAACTACGTGGTCATCTTTCCTAACCATTGAATGTACTTTATTCCTTCTCTGACCCAGTGACTGTGAGAAACTTTTCTTGGCCCCACCGTGAGACATGTGTTCACATCTCACATGATCGCATAGCTTTTTTTAAAGTTTTGCGATCATGCGACCACTTAGAATCTTTCCTATCATCCCGTTAAAGCGGGAACCATAGATTCACCTCCGTCGATGATCTTTAAACCTTTCTACCATAAACAATTCATCTGGACCCACCGATGGACATGTGGTGAGATCTTGCATGATCGCAAGACATCTTCCTCAGTCATGCAATCTTGTGACATCCATTGATTCTCCCTTAGCACGCCGCACTTTTCTTTGACCTGAGCTCGGTAACAACATCAGGAAGCTTGCAGGAAAAGTATCTCGACAGGTGGCAAGATCCCCGCTATCCTGTAATGAATCTTCAATAGCTTGGAGGGATAACGAGAACCATTGATCTAACATCATAGCTTAGGTCCCACTATTCCATTGGCTGAAAGGTAGAATGGAGTTCCTTGTTCATTTCCATCATATTGAACCTTGTTTAGGAGCTTCAAATAAACTTAAAACACTTTGGAGGCCTTTGTATTTGTATCTTCATATAATCTAGGACTATTCAAAGCAACTTCAATTTTTAATTTCTTGAATTTGAGCATCTAAACCTCCCTGAATGATTTTAATGCATAGGCTAATGTTGAAACTTTCTTTCCAATAACAATTTCCATTTTGAGATACATCCTTCACATTCTGAGCCTATAGATCATAACACCATATGGAGTCCAACTGAGATGACAACATTACATTTGCATCAGCAATCTCTGGAAACACAACTTAAGATCCTCTTAACTTGTAGAATTTCAATGTAACCAAATATTTTCCACATGCAAATTCTACTTTTATAACCATTGCACACATTAGAATAGGAGAAGTCTTGTCAACTAGATTGCACACACTGCCTCATAAAGTGAATCTCTAAAATTCCAAAAGCTAGACTTGTTATTGCATCAACCATATGAGAAGACTTCCATCAGGTCCCTTGTACATGCTTGGAGAATATTTCACAACTTTCATCTGCAAAAGATCATCAATGAGAGTCTGATATCCTTGCCAGGTTGGGAACTATCACCTACCCATCATGACAAGACTTTTAAGTAACCCACCCGTCTTAGAGAAGGAAAGGCAATGATAGGGAAACTTGGCAAAGAAAACCTACCTAAGAAAGACTTAGACCTAGACACTAGACTGACTATGACTTCACGATCTTTCACTTTTAACAACATAGGTATGGGGTGAAATGTGAGGCAACAGCTGGCTTTGACTGGGGACTTAAACATTCCCATGTTTAAGAAATGAATCCTATATCTCTGGTTTTGCAAAGGGTAAATAAAAAGGACAGCAACACAACAAAACTGGAACAAGAACAAAGGAAAGGAAACAAGGGAAAGTGGCTAACCTAGGAAACACAAAAGAACAAACACAACTATGTACAATATAGGGGTTACCTGTATTCAATTTTCCATTTGATAAAGCTTCAAATCTTGACCGTTGAAGGTCAGTGGTAGTACCTCACCATCATGATAAGCCAACTTGAAAGAATTATTTTCCAATGCTTGATTAATCACAAATGGCCCTTTCCACAGGCTGTCAAACTTCTTGTGCATTCCTTTAGGAGCATTACATTTATCCCACAGTAGCACACTATCACCTATCACGAATGTCTATGGCCTTGCCTTCTTATCAAAGATCTCCTTCACTCACATATGATGTTGAGTGATATGATCAACTATCTCTGCTCTTTCCTCTTCCAGCTTGCTCAGATAGAGGATCCTCTTTTCCAAACCATCTCTGTAAATGTCATCTTCAATTATTGTTCTTAGTTTATTTGTGGCTAGCTCCAAAGGTAAAGGGAGATTTGCTTTGGTCCCATAAACAAGCTCAAAAGGTGATATACCAATTGCTCTTTTCGGTGTTACCCTGCCTGCCCATAATGCCTCATGAATCTTTTTATGCCAGTTCTTCTGATTATCTACTAACTTCTTAACAATATTGATCAGATTTTTGTTACTGGATTCAGCCTAGCCGTTTCCTTGTGGGAAATAATCTGATGAATGGCTAACAGTGATTCCATATTCAAAACAGAAGCTAGTAATCTCAACTAAAGAAAAATAGGTTGCATTGTCCATTACTAACTTAAGTGGAACACCAAACCTAACCAGTATGTTTTCTTTGAGGAATTCACATACCACTTCAGAAGTTGTTTTCTTCATTGCCTTGGCTTCCACCCACTTGGTGAAATAGTCAGTGGTAGTTATTATATACTGGTGACCAGTGCTAGATACTGGATTGATTGGCCCAATGAAATCAAGGCCCCTTTGCTGGAAAGGCTCTTCAATGATGACAGGATTCAATAGAAGAGCAGCTAATTGAGGATGTCCAGTGAACATTCTGCATTTCTCACACTTGGCTACCCATGCATATGCATCTCTGAACATACCGGGCCAGTAATAACATTGTCTCAATATTTTGAATGCTATCACTGAAGATGAAAAGTGCCCACCACAGGCTTCATCATGAAAAGTGTTCAATAATTTCTCTTGTTGTTGCTTATCTACACACCTAAGAAAAGTGCCATCAATTGCCTTCTTAAAGAGCTTACCATCCCAAATCACAAACTTAGCTGCCTTCAATATGAGATCTGTCCTCTGTCTTGGTGTCATGCCTTTTGGACACTCTCCATATGTTAGAAAATAAGCAATGTCTTCAAACCATATGTCCCGAAGACCCACAGCTAGGACTAGTTGTTTTTCTTTAGATTCTTCCAACTCTTTTTCAGCTTTGTCTTCTGCAATTGCTCTACATAGAGCATTCCCCTTTATTAACTTAGTGGGTAGAATTTCTATATCATATTCCTATGTTTTTGCTATCCATGATCCTCTGGTATTGCATTCCACTTCTTGTTGCGTCAGCACACTTTTAACTGCTACATCCGGCACATAAACTACAGAATGTGAATGCAAGATGTAAAATCTAAAGTTTTTCAATGCCTTGACCACTGAAAATGCATGTTTTTCAATCTGAGAATATTTTAACTCATGATTTTTTAGAGGAATGCTCATAAAAGCTATTGGAGCTTGTATGTCTTCATCATTTTTCTACATAAGTATAGCTGATAAAGTATGTTTGGATGCATAACAATAAATAATAAAATCTCTGCTATAATCTAGATGACATAATACTGGAGCATGAGCAATGGCATTTTTAATATTTTGAAAAGCTTGCTTACCTTCTTCACTCCATTTAAAATTTGAATCACCTTTCATCATATCTATGATGCATTTAGTTGTTTCAACAAAGTCTAGTACAAAATGCCTAAGGAAATTAACTTGGCCAAAGAATGATTTAACTCCTGTTTTATTTACTGGCAGACTTAATCTTCTAATGGCTTCAACACGCTCTGGATCAATTCTAATTCCTTCTTGAGAGACTATATGGCCAAGGAGTTTTCCTTCTGTTACACAAAAAATAGACTTTTTTGGATTGAGGGAAATCCCATCATCTCGACATCTCTACAATACTTTTCTCAAATCCTTAATGTGATCCTTTCTTTTCTTTGAAAATATAGTAAGATCATCCAAATATATTACTATGATTTGATCCTTCAAATCAGCAAATGTCTTACTCATGCATCTCTGAAAGGTGGCACTAGCATTGATGAGCCCAAAAGGCATCCGATGGTATGCAAATGTACCCCATGGTGTAGTAAATGCCATTTTATGCTGATCTTTTTCTTCAATTTCAACCTGATTGTAACCGGAGAACCCATCTAGCATAGACACCATTTTTGATCCAGCCACTGTCTGCAACAAGTAATCCATATTAGGAAGTGCAAAGTTATCCTTAAGAGATGCATGATTCAAATTCTGGAAATCAACACAAATCCTGATTTCTCTGTTCTTCTTCCGCACTGGCACTATATTAGCTATCCATGTGGAGTGATGGATAGGATAGATAATCTGAGCTTTCAACATTTTATCCACCTCCTTGAATATAGCATCTGCAACTTTAGGATTATAATTCCTTTGCTTTTGTCGGAAAGGCACTGCATCAAGCTTCAAAGGAATTTGATGTTTTATTTTTCCATCTCCATAGCTTTTCAAATCTTGATAGCTCCAAGCGAAAACATCTCTGTATTCTAGAAAGAGCAGTTTGGCAACTTCTTTTTCTTCAAGAGAACAACATTTACCAATGTTTATCATCTCAAGATTATTATCATCACCAATATTTACTCCTTCATATTCACCAGTATCAGGCCCTTTTCTAGCTCTTTTCTATTTTACATAAGCATCATGCCTATTAAACAACTTCTCTAAAGATACAAAATAAGGAGGAATGATATCACCTGGTACTTGAACCTCATCAGATTGCTTTCCATGGTTAGAACTTTCTCCCTCTTTTTCATGCTGATATTCAGAACTGATTTTGCCATTTTCTAGAAACAATTGCAAGCTTTTGTCATCCTCAAACACCTACCATGAATCTATATTATCTGGGATAGCAGCTCGATATACAACTTCAATCTAATACTTCTTGTTTTTAAAGTCCGGATGAGGCAACAACAAAGACGCAGAGATAGCCAATAAATCTGCTTTGGTATTCAACTCTCTTGGTATTGCTTCAATAGAAAAGGCATCCAGACCTTCTATCTGATCCCAAACTTTATTTCTGTAATTTTTTAATCTATGATTCTTCACTGAATATTGTCCTCTAACCCACCTTACTATAAGCTCTGCATCACCTTTAGCTTTCAGCACTTTAACACCTTTTTCTTTTGTTGTTGCTAATCCCAGTAGTAAGGCTTCATATTCAGTGGTATTATTGGTATTTCCAAACTCTAATTTGAATGCCATAGGTTCAGGTTCTCCTTGAGGAGGAATCAATACAACACATGCACCTAATCCTGATGAAGAACAACTTCCATCAAATTCAAGAACCCATAAGTCTGATAATTCCTTTTCTACACCTAATTTATTTTCATTACCATCTTCATCCTTATTCCCGTTTAGAGATTCTTCAGTAAACAGCATGTAATTACCAAATTCTAGTTCTTGATAAAGTATTTGAGCCTTAGGATCATCTGATTTCATGACTATATACTTCGCCTTTTCCTCAGGCTCTAATCTGATTTTCTTATTCCCAATTGGTATGACAGCATGAGACCAATCCAGCTTTATTTCTCCTCCTAAGTCTCTGCAAAAACTTCTACTTAAGAGAAGCCCATAGCTTGCCAGAATATCAACTACTAGGATAGTCATCAAAATTTTCTTCTCAGGATGAGATACCAAAGCTACCTATGCATCCTTGATTTGGCCAATTAAAGGAACTTGTTTGGCATCCATCGAATAACATTTCCCGTACACCTTAGTGAGATTAAGATTCAAAGCTTTGGCTACAGAATAAGGCATGACATTATCTGATGCACCTGAATCTATTATACAATTACTTAATTTGCATCCATTAACATAGAGTGAAACATAGAAGGGAGGAGGTTTTTGTCCAGGCAATGTTGCTAACACAATAGATTCTTTTTCTTTAAACAAATCAGTTGTCAATGTTTCATCCCCTTCTACCACAGTAGCACTATTATTTAATTCTGAAATATTTCCTTTACACCGTTCTACTATTCTTTTAAATTCTAAAGGATGCGATTTTAAATAATCCAGAAAAGAAATCTAAATTTTGGATTCTTCACAGAATTGAATAGCATCAAAAGATAATTTATCTTTACCTAGCTAAGAGCTTGACACCTTCTGATCAGTATCAGCACTGATTCTCGCAGGACTAGGATCACTTTTATGAGGATTGTTGAAAGACTGGTTCTTTAATTTCTGATTCCTGGTGAGCACTATATATGAGTTTCCATCTATAGTAGCATAGCATTCACCTTTAGATTCAGAATTAGATTCATACTCCATAAATAAATTTCCAGAGTCGCCATTTGAGTATGTATCCTCTTCTACAATAGGAGCTGCTATATTCAGTTCATTGGTGGTCAATAACTGCATCATACGGGCAATTTTTGGGCAATTCTCATTAGTGTGATATGTAGTCAAATGAAACACGCACATGTTTCCTTTTTTTGGTGCGGCTTCAATCTACAACCTAGGTTGAGGGCCTGTAAGTTGCAAAAATCTATTGTCCATGTTTCTTCTGGGCATATTCTAAAAATTACGCTGATTAGAATTATTGAATCCCGGTAATTGCCTTTTCATAACAACCAATTCATTGGACAATTTTTGAATCATTTCATCAGATGACGAGGTACTACTTGAACTTCCTTTATTTTGTAACTCTCTTTTCCATTTTCCTGCTAAAATTAAATCTTCTTCACATTCGATAGCTTTCTTTTGTGCATCCGCTAAATCTATGGGATGTGCCTTTCTCAACTCATAATTGATATTTGAAGGCATGGCACTTATGAAATTTTTTTTAAGATTACCAGTAGTAGGTCTATCTGCAACAGGGATTCTACTAACAATCTTATTGAAGGCAGCTACAAAATCCCTCATGCTCGTTTGAGGCTATTTTTTGATGGATGTCAATTGTGTCAATAAAAGATGCTCATCTTATGCTGTCTTAAAATGATCTTCAAATGTTGTTCTCATCGCATTCCAATTGGTGATGGAACCATCATCCAGATGATAAAACCAATCTGCTGCACTGTCTGTTAAAGTCTCAACAAATAATCTCACAGCAACGTCCTCATGTGCCACCCCTAAAATGTGAGTAGCAGAAAAGAAGGCTTTAATATGTTCATCAGTGGTGACTTTTCCATCTCCTGAAAACTTAGGAAAAAAATTTCTTCATCCAGCAGGGAGTGGGTGATAAGCTGTTAGTGCCAATGGTCCTACTGCAGCATCCCATGGAGCAGCCATGATAGTTCTAGCACAGTATGGTGGAAAATTAACAACTGAGGGAGTAGTAGTACCGTGAAGTGTTAACACTTGACAAGTATTTTGTGAAGTGCTTTGATTTCTAACAGGAGAAGAAGGCCTACTCTGACTTTTCCTTTCTCCTTTCTTTCTAGGAACTTCTAGGATGGGAAAACCAAGCTTTGCTAATGTATCAAATGTAGGATCTCGTCCACCCTGTTCTCTGGTACTCCTGAGGAATCTTATTCACTCTAGGATGATGTAGCTTACTAATCAAACAACTGTTTGTGATCCCCAGTGGATTCACCAAAAAATCTATTAGTAAATAGATTTGTCCTTCTTGTTCTTTATGACAATATGACTCTCAATGCCCAAATCATGAACAATATTTGAATACAATAGTTGAAAAGCCGCTCTATGATTACTGGATTTTCTCTGAATTGGTAGGTATAGCTCCCTTTTGGAATGATATGCAATGAATTATGTTTTGATCCTGAAACTAACACAGGGTATGCTCTTAACCCAAGAGCAGGAGAGGCAAACCGAATTAAGCCTAAACATAACTTAATCTAGGCAAGGAGAGCTTTCTAATCTATGAACCAAGCTGTAGAACTCACAAATCCTATGAATTCCTACATTTAGCATTAACTAATCTACAATAACTATTAACAAAGATATAAATGAAATGATGAAAAACCTCTAATGAATCCTTCTCTGAATATCCCACAGCACATCCTACTGGGTTTATTCACATCTTTAAAATAAAGGAATGAAACATCCTTTCCTTCCTACCGCAATTCAGATTGAGAGAAAGAATCATATAACTAAAAACTCTTAGCTAACTGGAACAGAAAATAATTGACATAAAACACCTTCAATTGTCTCTGCAACATCAAGTATCTTACACCAAAAATTTTGCCGACCTTTGCATTTACTTTTGCAACAGTATTTATAGAGGTTACATCATATGGCCTTCATGAGAATATGAAGTGTTTCAAATTCCAGAGTTTGGAAAGACTAGGCACCGAGAAAGGACATCTTTAACAAAAGAATTTGGAAAGCCAAACATAGATACAGGAATAGGAACAGACATCAAAATTATGACACTTCGTTTCAAGGCTCTCATTGTTTACTTTATCATTATCCATCAAACCAACATCTTCCATTAAAAATTAAATTCTACAGTTCATTTTGAAATTCAAATATTGATGAACACGTTTCATGGCATTGAGCTACACTTCATTTGGCCTCACTATGTTTCCAACCATCAATTTTATGTATGCGAGTTCCTCAACTTAGAGCATGTGCTTCATTAAACACTTGAATCTCACCGCATCGCATAAGACACTAACTAAGTGAGTGAGTACACATGGCACAATCTCGCATGATCGCATAGAATCTCCCACACCATAGCAACAAAGCGGGGAGCTGTCAATTAAGTATCTACCATTCTTTTAGACCCATGGGCTACGTGGCACAATCTCGCATGATTGCATAGCAATATTTTAATCTATGTGATCATGTGAGTACTCCTCTTTCCTTCACCTTTTCATTGAATATACACCTGCCAACCACCAGACCTCTCTATCTACATGGGACCCATTGTCACATGATCCCATAGCATGTTTTAAAGTCTTGCAATCATGTGACTGCTCAAAACAAACTAGCACAGCTTTAACTATTTATTAGTCATGAAACTACGTGGTCATCTTTCCTAACCATTGAACGTACTTTATTCCTTCTCCAACCCAGTGACTGTGAGAAACTTTTCTTGGCCCCACTGCGAGATAGGTGTTTGCATCTCGCATGATCGCATAGCTTGTTTTAAAGTTTTGTGATCATGCGACCACTTAGAATCTTCCCTATCATCCCATTAAAGTGGGAACCATAGATTCACCTCTGATGATCTTTAAACCTTTCTACCGTAAACAATTCATCCAGACCCACCGATGGACACGTGGCAAGATCTCGCATGATCACAAGACATCTTCTTCAGTCATGCGATCTCGCGACATCCATTGATTCTCCCTTAGCACACCGCACTTTTCTTTGACCTGAGCTCGGTAACAACATCGGGAAGCTTGTAGGAAAAGTATCTGGATAGGTGGCAAGATCCCCGCTATCCCGTAATGAATCTTTAATAGCTTGGAGGGATAACGGGAACCATTGATCTAACATCATATCTCAGGTCTTGCTGTTCCATTGGCCAAAAGGTAGAATGGAGTTCCCTTTTCATTTCCATCATATTGAACCTTGTTTAGGAGCTTCAAATAAACTTAAAACACTTTGGAGGCCTTTGTATTTGTATCTTCATATAATCCAGGACTAGTCAAAGCAACTTCAATTTTTAATTTCTTGAATTTGAGCATCTAAACCTCCCTGAATGATTTTAATGCATAGGCTAATGTTGAAACTTTCTTTCCAAGAACAATTTCCATTTTGAGATACATCCTTCACATTCGAAGCCTATAGATCATAACACCATATGGAGTCCAACTGAGATGACAACATTACATTTGCATCAGCAATCTCTGGAAACACAACTTAAGATCCTCTTGACTTGTAGAATTTCAATGTAACCAAATATTCTCCACTTGCAAATTCTACTTTTATAACCATTGCACACATTAGAACAGGAGAAGTCTTATCAACTAGATTGCACACACTACCTCATAAAGTGAATCTCTGAAATTCCAAAAGCTAGACTTGTTATTGCATCAACCATATGAGAAGACTTCCATCAGGTCCCTTGTACATGCCTGGAGAATATTACACAACTTTCATCTGCAAAAGATCATCAATGAGAGCCTGATATCCTTGCTAGGTTGGGAACTATCACCTACCCATCATGACAAGACTTTTAAGTAACCCACCCGGCTCAGAGAAGGAAAGGAAATGATAGGGAAACCTAGCAAAGAAAACCTACCTAAGAAAGACTTAGACCTAGACACTAGACTGACTATGACTTCACGATCTTTCACTTTTAACAACATAGGTATGGGGTGAAAAGTGAGGCAACAAGCACCATCAACATCCTTGTGACTCCATGCCTAGGGAGCTCTAGGTCACTTTCTCAAGGTTTCCCATTCATGGATTCTCTTGGAAGTAATGACTTAGAGAAGTGCATGATTTAGTGTGTATAGATACCATATCCAATTTGTCCACTAAGGTCAAACAAACTGAGCACCAAGCTTATGAAGAAAATGATCTGGAATGGTGAAAACCAACAGATCAAAAGTCTGATGATCTGGACAAGCCAGACGATACTGAACCTGCATATCATCCCAAGAGTGAAGGCTCATAGTGACCCTAGATAAGAGGTTCTTAGGGGTTTGAATGCCACGTTTGAAGAAATGCAGAGCACTGGCCCCTTGAGTCTTAGCTAGAGGAACACCCTGAATGGAAAATAATGGAGACCACCAAAGGTTCCCTTGATTCAAAGAAATTCCATTGTGAAAGCCATCGCCATCCCACCGAAGCCAAGGATTGATTTCTTCCCAGGCTTTCCATATGCTCTTGATAACAAAGGTGCCCTAAATATGAACAGGCTCCCTCATAATGAGAAGATTTTGGAGACCAATTCCTTTCCAAGCAGGCCTATGAACAAGGTAGCCTAAAGAAATACAATGCCTAACAAGGATTTTCTAGGCCTCATCTCCAATGAGAGCATGAATAATCCATTTGGCACAAAGAGCGAGCCCTTGCTTCTGAGTGGACAAAAGACCAAGGCCACCAAAGTCTCTAGGAAGATAGCAATACTCCCAAGCAACTCTATGGAACCCATGACTGTCAGCTCCTAAAGCCCAGAGAAAATCTTTGAGAAGGCACTCCATCTTGAGGTAAGAGGCTTTAGAAGGAGCCTAGCAAGAAGAATAATAAACATGAGGAGCAACCAGAACCTTAGAACAAATCTAGAATTTCCCCACAGGAGAGAGGGATTTAGAGATCCTATACTAAAGCTTCTTTTCAATCTTAGCAATCATAAAATTCCATAAGTCCATAGAAGAGCCTTGAAAGGAAAAGGGAATGCCTAGGAAATGAAATAATTCCCCATGTTGAACCCATTTCCAATCAAATTTATCCATCCAAGGAGGGGCTGGTAGAAAAGATTGTATGTAACAGATGGTCTTATCCCATTGAATAGAAAACCCGGAGGTCTGACAAAAAGTATCCAAGCATTACAAGGCATTAGAGATATTTTCCTCATCCTTACAAAGAGAGAGAAAGGAGTCATCAGCAAAGTGACCATTAACAAGATGGGCAGAGGAGCTTGGAAGAGAAATGCCTCTAACTAAACCAGAGGAGACATAATTGGCAAGAAGGTACCTAAAGCTTTCAACAGTAAGCACATATAACATGAGAGCTAGCGGAAAAACCTGGCGAATGGACCTAAAAAGCCCAAAATTTTCTGACTAGGAGCCATTAATAGTAATGCAAGTAGAGGCATCACCAAAAAGCATTTCCACAGACTGTAAAAAATTAGGACCAAAATCAATAGCTTGCAGCATGGCAAGAATGAAGGGCATTCAATGTGATCATAAGCTTTGGAAAAATCAATTTTGAGAAACAAAGTGTGCTTCTTGGACTAACGAGCCCATTCCATTCCTTCCCAAACATCAATAATATTGTGAAAGATATATCTAGATTTAATAAAACTAGTTTGCTCTGGCAAGACAATCAGCAAAAGGAGATGTCTAATTTTAAGAGCTAAAGCCTTAGCAATGATCTTGTATGAAATGTTCAACAAGGTGGTGGGTCTCTAGTTTCAGATATATTCAGGGTCACCATCTTTAGGTATGAATTTAATATTCCCTTTATTAATAATAACACCCAAACTTTTATCATGGTAGGCTTCGAAGTAAACTCTATGCAGGTTAGGATCTATATCATCCCACAAATGCTTGTATAATTTACAAGGAAAGCCATCACACCCTAGGGACTTGTCATCAACCATATAAAAGATAGCCTCTTTTAGGTCACTAATGGTAAGAATTTTCTCAGAAAAGGCACGCTACTCGATTGCCAAGTGGTTTGGAGTAACAACAATACACGCCCTAAGAGCCTCTTCCCGAGCAACTAAGTTACCCTGTGAAGCAAACACTTTTTCATAGTGTTGAAAAAAAGCTTGAAGAATATCAAGAAGTTTTGAAAGGGTTTCATGACCTTGTTTGATTTTTTGAATGCCAAAGTTGGTATGTTGGGCTCTGAGAGCATGAAAAAACTCTTTGGAAGCTTTATCACCCACCTCTAACTAGTGGAGGTGAGCTTTGATTTGCGCTCCCCGAGTAGCATAGTTGTCTGCAATTTGTTTCTCATGATGAAGCTGAGCAAGTTTAAGCTAAAGCTCAGCATCAAAAGGATTCAAAGAAATGGTATCAAAAGCATTATGGAGAGCTTTGGTGTTAGCTTCATAGGAACATTTCTTGTAGCAAGCCAACTGACGGTCATAAATGCAGAGAAATCTGGTAGTATGAGTGATAGTGTCATTCCACCAAGGGATCCATCTAGTGTGGCTGTGGGGCTAAGGCTCTAAATTCTAGACATGAAGAATGTGAGCAATGGTAGAAGCATGAGTCAGCACTAATGTGTTAAGAAAAAATTGAGTGCGAACAGCCCACTGAGCAGAATATTGCCACATAATGGAAAAAAAATAGGGTAATGATCGGACAAGGTCACATCTAGCAAAGGAATAACAAGTAACTCTCAATCTTTAGAAAAAGAGAAAAAAGATTGAGTAGTTATCATAGCACGATCAAGTCTCTTAAATATGTGATCAGAACTAGCTCTAAAATTAGACCAAGTGTGCTAACCCCACTGTATCGACAACGGTGAGCATTGGGATTAAAAGGCCCAATTTATTGTGCATATAGTACCATGCTTCACACTCTCTAGCTATCCATTGAAAAGGAAAAATCCCTTCCTTGTCAAAGGCCAGCTCAACCATATTAAATTCCCCAAACATCACCCAAGTAGCTAGAGGAAAATTATCCGCCAGCCAACACCAAAGTTGAGATCTATCCACAACATCATTGGGAGCATAAATATTAACTATACCAAAGGACTGATTATTGAATGATAGCAAAATCCAAGTGACATGATGCATTGGGTCAGAACCATGCACAATAACAGCTGATTGAAGGTGAGGTGATAGAATAGTAATGACACCGCCCTTACCAGCTTCATGTTGAGAAGAAAAAATAATGTTGTCTGACCAGATGACGTGACAGGCATAAGTCAGCAAAAAACCAAAAATTTTAACTTCCTACAAATACAAAACATCTAAACTGCAAAGTCTACAATGGATATCTTGAACATAGTACTTTCTAGAGAGATCAGTCAGACCTCAAACATTCCAGGATAAAAAAATCATTAAAACTCTTGCATGCTTTCCTCATCCTCAAGAGAGGAGAAACTATTTTGCAAGAAGGTTGGAATTCAACCAAAGCTAGTGGGTAAATCTCCAGAGGAGATATACTGCCACTTTTCATTCGGGTCTTCTGCATGACCATCAAGGCTGTGAGACTGACACAAAGTCTAGGAAGAAACAAATGAAATAGCTTGCGGAGTGAGCACCACTCCTGGGGTGGTAGACCATGCAGCTGAAGATTTCCCCTTAGGAGCATGGTGTGACATGAGTGGAACCACTGGAGGCCCTTCAACAGTAGGTGGGTTCTCTCCAACTAGAGGAGCTGGTGATGGAGCAAAGGTGGAGGTGGCTTGAGCCTACTTATAAAGTGAAGTGTTCTTGCCTTTGCACACAATCATGGTCCATTCTTCCTTTTTCCCAACCTCTATATTTTTAGCAGGCATTTCCTTTGGTGCACGGCTTGACCTGAGGGGTAGCCAAAGGGAAATCCTTGATCTTATGCTCCACCGATTGACACCTATAATAGGTGTTTGACAGGTTCAAATAAAACACCTTTTGAGAGAAAAGGTGTGGGAGCCGACCTGTATCTCAACAGAGTCTTTGAGGTCTCTAGAGAGGTTAACCTCAACACAAACATGCTTCTGAGGGTGAGCACTAAATTTTTTATCATGTTCCATGACAATAACTTTGCCAAGATTGTTGGCAATAGACTCAATAAATGGCCAACATGGAAATGGGAGACCAGGAAACTCGACCCAGACAGGAACCCTAAGTTTCTTGTCATCTGAGATAGTGAAATCTCGAGACCATTTCTAGAACACAAGAAAAGAGGACCTAACAGTCCAGGGGCCATGGCTAAAAATTGCCTCCGCTTGGGAAGGATTAGCAAAATGAAACAAAAAAAACCTTTAGTAAGGTTTTGAACACCTTCAACATGAACTCCATGAGGAGTCCAAATCTTGTTTACCCACTCTTTAAGTATACTTTTAGGAGGAGTATGACCCAAAAAATACCCTATCAAGGTATGTTTCTCTAACCAATCACAAGCAGCATCAAATTCTTGCATGTTAAGCACAATATCAGGGTTACCTCATGGAAGACCTTCAGGATGACCTTGCATAGATGTTTATTCAGAGGAGGTGCCATGGCTATTTGAAGCATCAACTCAAGCACCAGTATCAACTACTGAGCTGAGGTTGGCTAGAGCCATTATAAACTAACCCTAATGAAAAATCCTACAGTAAATATGGTATGACAAGTGGGAAACTCAGGAGAAATGCACAGACAGAGATCTATACGCATGAAACCCTATCAGAGAAAAAAATGGCTATATATATATATATATAATTGCTCATGTTATCTCCCTTCTCTTACCATTGATATTTTGTGATAGGGCATGCTCATCTTGAAAATTTAAGGAAGTCAATGACCGGTACTTGCAAACCTACATAAAAGACAAGCATGTACATACATGTATAATATAAACAAGCAATGGCAGGGATCAACCGATCATGTAGATCTTGCAAGCAAGTAACTACAACTCCATCCCTCAACCACATCAGACATGTTAAACAAAAATAAAAAACATACACATCAACCATACACATGCAAGTATGGGGTTAGTAAAACCATAAGCATCAATGATATCCTAACATATAATTCATCATCCTAAAATAACCACAACATATAGAAAATTAGACTATGGGAGGGGCATTACACAACACTCCATACATTTCATCTTGCATTGGTAGCTACACTATCAAGATAGAATACGATGTGGTTTCAGAGGAAGTCCAATGACAAATGTTAGAAAAACCTTTGCAAATAGGTTGAAGGAAGCATGCCTTGAATATTTCAAAGACCATCTACATTTTTCATTCTCAAAGATACCCACACACCTGCAAAAAGAAGTTATCCAGGACATGGACATTGAGTTTGGCATAGCTTGGTCTATAAAGAAGATAAAGCTACGAATGTCTCAAAATTAGAAGCAATTTTGGTGCAACCAAACAAAGAAGATAAAAAAACAACCTCCTAAGCTAAGGGTAAAAAAATGCCACTTGATGTAAGCGTGAAAGTATGGAATGAGCTTGTAAAAGCATATAAGAAGTTTGAGACATGGAGGATGTCAAGTGAGGAGAGTGCCCAAGTATTTGAATTTTCTCGCAAGAATATACCAAATTTATTATATGATCCTTCAATTTTATTTGTCCATAATTAAATTGAATTGGTATATTTTTCAAGACAAGGCCTCCAAGGTTAGGCTTGTCAAATTTTGTGGCATGCGTCACAATGGCTAGAATAGAATACAGACCTTGATATGTACATTTGTAAGTATATTTAATATGTTACATGATAAAAATGTTATTTCCTAGGAAAAAGTAAATGATTGCATATTAATTAGTGTGTAATTTTGTGAACTACAAACCTCAATGAGATATTAGTATAAGCATTTAAATCAAAACATGATAGAAAACTTGATAAAGCATGAAATAAATAACTCAAGAGAATCCCATCACTCTCTATTCCTAAGGACCTATCAGATTTAGCTCTCAGCTACAATTAAGCTCATACGTGATAACTTAGAAAATGAGAAATGAATCTATGATGAAGATCTATACTAAAATGGATGAAAAATTATGCTAAATGATGGAAGAACCATGAAAATTAAGCTATGAATTGAACTGAGCTAAGCATGATGCAATATAAAATTTACATGATAATCTAGTTTAACTAGTCCATGTGTCGTGTTTTGACAAGAGGAGAAGTATGGCCTACATCCAACACAATTTTAAAACGAAATGTTAAAAAGTAAAAAGTGGATTGATTTTGTAATCTAGATGTATAATGAGGTATCAATAGTTGACTTTCAAAATTTTAGTTAGATATTGTTGTGTTAATATGTCAATTTTCATTTCTTTAATTGATTTGTTTATTGCTATGTAGGATGATTTCTAAAGTGCTTCTCTATTCGCCCTAGATCCCACTCAATTATCCCATTATTTTATGTTTTGGAAAAAAATATTGTTTGTCTTAAAGTGCAGTGGGTGAAATTCATGCCTTATTTTTATTGCATCATTTAATTACTTGTTAGTCCATTTTCCTGTCAATGCAAAAATCCTGTGGAAATGACCTCTTCCCTGCAAGCTTTGTTAAGTTGTCCTCCCACCTTGTTGCATAGTTTTATCTTGCGAAGAGATCCATAATGTTTCATGGTGTGTGCCCTTGGCCCTATGTTCTTCAATGTGTCACCCTGTTCCAGTCCAAATTGCACGTGCTGAGTTGCAAAATCCAGAAAGTTATTTAGGTTCTAAGGTCAGCAGGGAACAAATTTCAAAAATCTGCCTAAGTGTCGAAAACTCACAATGTTTTCAAAAATCCATGATGTTTTCAGTTTGTGTGAAAACCTTTGTTGTTTTCAACCTTGGGCCTTCCAAATTTTGTGTGCTTGTCTTCTGGTATCAAAAACCCTAGGTGTTTTTGACCTTGCACTCTTTCCTCTTTGACAGCATTTCTTATCTGCGCAAGTGCGATCTATTGGTGGGGCCCAGTCCTTTCAGGGTTTTATGTCACTGATTCTCCAAATATCCTAGCGGTTTCATCTTTTATTCAATGATCTAGCAACTGTTAGTCGCATGATCTTTTCATGCTTGGCAGTTAGCGACTAACATCTCACGACTTGGTGACTATGCTGTCGTGTGATCTCTTCATATCTGACGATTAGCGGCTGGCATCTCACGACCTGGTGGGTGGTTAGTCACGTAGTCGCTGAATGCTTGGTAGTCTTATAGCCTTGTCGCATGATCGCAAGGGCTAGTTCAGTGGCATGCGATCATGCGACCAGTTGACGCGTGTCTGTAGTGGTGAGGTACTCATTTCTGATTGGTCCATGTGGTGATGAGTCAGAAATGTCAGCGGGGCCCAGTGTCAGAGATTTAAGATCTACGGTCAGCGTGTGATCGCATGGAATATTCTCACCCCATGCAATCATGTGCCCACTATCTGATTGGATGCCGACGAGTTTGTTTACAATGGGTCCGCTGTCAGAGAATGTTGAGGTGGCAAGGTTCTAGTGGATGCAGGGTGGAGATGTGGCCCAGTGTCAGAAGAGAAGCAGGGGTGCATGTTCTTATTGGTTGTCGCATGGCCGCATGTCATACTTTTCTGACATGTGATCATGTAACTACTTGCCACCTATCTGCGTGGATCCCAGTTCTCAGTGTTGATCACTTGGCTGGTGGTTAAGTTCTCATTCCATGATCTGGCGACTTGTGGTTTTCTCCTAGTCGCTTGATTCTGGCGGTTAAGGCCTTAGCATCTGGTGACTTGGCTGGCAGTTTATTTTGCTTTGGTTGTGAAGTCACGTAATGGTGGGCCCAATATTTCTTAGGCAGAATGACAATGCAGAAGAGATCTACGGTTGCCACATGATTGTGAGGAATATTCCTCACCTTTGCGATCATGCGACCACCATCCAATCTTCCCAAAGGGTAAGGCTTTTCTCAGCGATGGGTCCAGTGTTAGGTGTTGTGGAGATGGAAGCTTTTCATTGGCCGATAGGTAATAGGGTGGCAATCTCATGGCTTATCGCATGTTCGCATAGCCTAGTTTTTGGCTATGCGATCATGCGACCACTGATGGCATCGCCGTTGCAGAGTTAGGGGCGGGTCCACTATGCGGGTCTTGCTGGTGTGCTTGATTTTGATTGGTCATTGACTAGTGGTGGAGTTGAGGACTTTGCAAAGGGTTTGTGACTGACTGTCGACCACAGCTAGGAGACTACCATTGCATGATTGCAAGGGTGAGTTGGGTGCCTTGCGATCATGCGACCAAGAGCACATGTAACCGGATTCCTGTGGTGGTGAAGTTCATGACCGCGCGGTGGCATGACTAAAGATAAGGGTTAAGTTGTGAAGCTCAAGAAAGATAGGAGGATCTACGGTCAGGACTTAAAGATGACAGAGATTTGAATGAGGACCGTTGATTTGCCGCTGAGGCCATAAAGTGACCGTTTAAATTCAAATTTGAATTCTGCGGAGAGTTTTTTTGACAGGAAGGACTGGTTTTAAATGTTTTAGCAGCCTGATTGGATTTGTTTGGTGGTTGAAATGTGGTCCAGGGGCTCTGTGGTCATTTATTGTGATGTTTTTGTACCTGGTGGAGTTTGTTTTTTAGCTCAAGATGTTGTTTGTAGGTGGCCGATTTGACTAATTTTCATGGAATTTCCTAGTTTCTTATCCTGGCTCACAGATTTTCATAATTACAGATGTGCCTGAGATTTGTTTTTCTAGGATTGCTTGGTTTCCTGCCCCTGTAGTAAATTCTTGATTGGTTCTAATTGGTTGGGTAGTTGAAACCCTAACCCTTACCCTAGCTGTCTGAAGCTTGTTGCATCCTAACCTGTTTAGGATTCCAAGGAAGCTAGAGTATAAATGGTTGAAGTTTTGACTTTGTAATGGTTCCAGCTTCGAAGTTCTGAAGTGTTCCTAGTTCTGGATCCAAGATTGTAACACTTTTGCATTCGGTATTCTGTTGATGATAGAGAAAAAGTCGCAAGTCTAAGCTATAATTTGCAAGCTTGACTCCTCTGGATTGATTGTTTACACTTAAGGATTCTTCATACTTAATACAAGTACATGACTCTTATCTCTCCTTTGTGTCAACTTAGATAGATTCTGAACTTTCTAGTCCTCTGCATATTATTTTATGTATATGTATCCATTCTTGAGTTCTAATCCAGGATTAGATGAAATGATGCTTTAGATGGGACATAGATCTATCTTATTGTCTATGTAAGGATATCTCATAAGTAGTAAAGGGGATTGTAGGTGTGTTTATGGCTTGGAATCTCAGCTATTGTCTGGTGTGTGTAGCATTCATGTTCTAGGAGATCTTGCCCAATGGATGAGGCACTAGCCTAAATGATTATCTCTTTATCAACAATTATTGATTGTTGTTGTTATGATCCCAAAAGCATAAGTTAAGAACCATCCTTTTAAGTTTTGAGTATTTGGTTATATGTGGTTCTACCCATAGTAATGGAGAGTCAATAAGTGTGTGGTTAACACTTAGTACTTTCTTACTATCCTATTATTTATTATTCAAACCTAATTTTTGGTGTATGAAGTATATTTTATACTAGGTTAGGTGTACCCACCTTGGTTTTACAGAGCTAGAGGCAGAAGAGGGCAGTCTTGTCCCTATAGTTGGTCCAGTTACCCTAAGACCTCATTACATTTTGGAGCTAACCACCCCTAAAATATATCTGAGGGTATATTGGCATCCTTAAGTGCATAAGCATCATTTTGGACACTAATAAGATGGCGACTCTGCTGGGGAAGTGTTATGCATGTTCATCCTAGCCAGTAGGTCATCATTGGAAGAAAAAGGGTTGTTCTTGTCCCTTGTCTCTCTAGCTCATTTGAGTATTTTTAGAGTGAAGAAACTATATTGTGATATTCCCAATACACTTGGGTGGTGACTCAAACATCTCTGAAGCAGTGCTAGTTAGTATTTATTTTGCAAGATGAGTTGTAGAGGTACTAGGTCTCAGAAAAAGGAGCATCCTGAAGATATAATGGAAGAAGGCATTCCAGGCACTTCTAGGACTAGTCAGACAAGGGGAGGAAAGAAGAGAAGAGGTGTTTCTCATACTTGGAGAAACAAGAAAGATACCAGACAAGAAACCCAAGCCAAGCCTAGTCAAGAAGAAAATAATTTAGAATATGAAGAGGCTGATGACTTGGGATTGAACCAGTATGAGGAAGAGTTTCAAGTGGGAGATGATGACTCTAAGACCACTCTCCCTGAATCAGAAGAGATCTTTGAGGAGGTCTATGAACTAGAAAGAAGAGTTCAAGAACAGCTTTCCATTAGGCAGCAAAGAGAAAAGGACAAAGAAGATAAAGTAAGACAGGCCATGATAAGGGTTGATCAGCTAAAGAGGCAGTTACTAGATTTGGAGGCAATTAATTTTGTCCCTAAGCCTGAAAGAGTAAACGAATAGCCTATTATTCAAAAAATATGTGAAGAAACCAAACCAAGAGATAAAGGAAAATAGAAGGCTGTTGGGATTCAAATCAGTGAACAAGTTATTGTGGATAGGACATCAGATCCAGGACTAAGATTAGATTCAGATTTGGAGATAGCTAGAAGGAAGAAAGAAATATTGGATAAAGAACTAGAGAAAGCAGAGTTGGAGGCTTCTTCTGCAAAAATCAGAAAAAAGATTAATTTTCTCAAACATACTTCAAGACCTTCAAATGTTGCTACTTCCTTTTTAGGACAAGGTAGAAACCAGGGTAACAATGCAGCTCAAGCAAATGGTGTACCGGGTCTCGCCAGAGTTCTTGATGGTTCAAACACAAGGACATCTACATCTCAAGGAATGGATCCACTGCATGGAGCTCCTATTCATGAAAGGTACAAACAACTTGTTTTATTTGGTATTTCTGGTTATCCTAATGTAATCCCTGATGAAATTAGAAAGAAGTTTCCTAAATTTACTGGAAATAATGTCATCACATGTGAAGAACATCTAAAAATTTTCATAGATGTAATAGATGTGTATGTGAAAATTGTACCTGATCTGTAAACACAACACTCAGTAAAACATTAGAGGTTAGTGATAATCAAAATCATGCAAAATTGAAAGCTAAACTAACCAAGTGATTTACTGCCTTCTAATAGGTGCGAGATTAATGTTCTCAGATTATAATCAAGATCAGTGACCTAGACGACACCTAAATGAAGGATTTGAATGCAAAAGATGGATATGAAATTGAATGCAATTAATCTATATTTTTGATATTTTCTATGCAATAAGAATGATAAACTGATATGCTATGGATGCTAAATGATCTAACAATGAAGATTCTAACAATGATATGAAAACTATGAAATTCTATGCTAAGACATAAAAACTATGCAATTGAAATTGATCTCACAACGCTTTGAATTCACAAGTTGATTTCCTCGGCCTCCAATTCTCCAGTGTGATTGTGCAAAATATGTGGATGAATTGTGAAGAGCTGAGGCCTTGATTTTATAGAAATCCAGGGCTTTGGAGGTGCATGGATAAAAGCCATAAATCACTCAAATAACTCAGGTTGATTTTTGAGTTATTTTTAAATAATAGATAATTAAGTCACAAAAACATGCAAAAGCTAAGCTTTAACTCAAAATAGATTTTAGCTTTAATTGATAATTGACAATTGTCTGCTTTTATGATTGTGCATGTTTTATTTATGAATTAATTTAATAATAAAGTGATTTATTTCTAACTTAACTGATTTTTGAAATAAAATAATTAATTTATGGGTTAATTAACTATTTTATCAAACTTTTATTAAAAATTATATTATTAAATAATGACAACATGCTTTAATTAATTAAATAAGAATTTAATCAATTAAATATAGGAATTTTGATTTATTGTCAAAATTAAATAATACAATTAATAGTAGATAGAATTAAATTTAATTAAATAATTAAGTGGCAAATATTAAATCTAATTAATTAAATATGAAAATATTCAATTAATCAAACTTTAGGATAAATGTGATTTATTGCCAAATAATTATAAAATTAAAGATAATTATGATAATTAGGAATATTACTAGGAATATTCCCTGATGCAGAATTTAAGATAATCAATTAGATTTGATGATGTTCAGATGTGCCTTAGGTTAGGACTTCAATGTCGATTTCATTTGATTTGATGATATAAGAGGTTAATGAACTTATAGCCCATTTTTGGGGTATTACAATAGATGATTATAATGTAGAACCTGATGATGTTATAATGAAGCTATTTGGACAATCCTTGATTGAGGATGCTAGGGATTGGTTTAGAGGGTTACCCCATGCTAGTATAGGGTCATGGAATGAATTCAAGAATTGTTTCAAGGAACACTATGGAGATAAAACAAATGAGGGTTTTATCTTGAATGAATTCAATAACATAAAGAAGAATCAGAATGAAGAGGTCCTTGAATTTAATATAAGATTCCAAAAGGCTATGCATAGGCTCTTGCAGGTTATCAGACTAGATGACAGGGTATGTCTTGTGACATACTTGAATGCCTTGGATGCAAAAATGGGATACCTCTTGAGGGACAAGAACCCTAGAAATCTTGGGGAAGCTTACAAATTGGCCATCAACATAAAGAGCAATAGAAGAATATCAGGAAAGATAGGAAGAAGAGATGATTGCAGGCCTCAAATGCAGAGGAAGAAAGAAATGGGAAGGTTTGCTGACTCTAAACCCAAAGAGGATGACAATCTAAAACAAATTTTAAAGGCTTTGGAAGGTTTAAAGCCTAGTGAAAAGGGAAACAATAGAGCTGTGACTATGGAGAGGTCAGCTCCAAACAATTTTAGCAGATAGCCAAGAATGCAAAATTACCCTTACAACACTCAGTGGAAAGATGGCAAGCCCATTGTCCCAACCAAGCAAGAAAGGCCTGATGGAAGGATCCCTAATCCCTTGCATAGAAGTTTAGTAAATATGACTGAAGATATCCCATGGTGTGCTACTTGTCAATCTCCTCATGACCCTGAGCATTGTGTCATTGCTTTAAACTTACAAGAGAATCAAGAACAAGAGGAGCAATATGACAAGGATGGGTGTGGGATGACTTCTTCACATGCATGGGATGAGACTGATTCTAATGAAGAGGATGAAGAGTTTGATGATGTTGGATGTAGTATAGTGAGGGGTGAGGAGCAAGTTTCTTTAAGAAGACCCTCAGATGAAGAAATTGCTCAAATCACTACAGACATGGTCACTCAAGCTAGAAGTAGTTACAACTTGAGGAATAGAACAATTGGAAATGCAACTGGTGAGCCAAGAAATATGTTTATCAAGGAGAAAGAAGATGATACTAACCAAGTGAAGGTAAAAAAGAAAGTTGTACCTATTGCAGCACCTAAGAATAAAGCAAAGACAGCAGAGGTAGTTGTTCCCATTCCTCAGAAGGAAGAGGAATCTCCTCTCAAAGACAAGTCTGATTTGACAAAGGATAAAGTTGTCACTGTCTTTGAAGAAGACATGAACAACCAAAAGTATGTTCTAATTGATATGTCAAAATTGCTTTCACAGATCACTATCAAGGTTCCACTATTGGAAATTATGAGAATAGAAGAACACAAGGTCAAGGCCTTGAATTGGGTAAATGGTGTATCTTCTAAAGGAATCCAAGAGGTGAATAGAAATGACAAACATGTGGCTTCCTTGGAAGACACACCTGACAGTAAGAGTGAAGAAATTGTTTCTAAGATTCCTCAAATCTTCTTGGATACAAATATTGTAAATAATGCATCAAGGACAGTTAATCCTTTCTATTTTTCCCTTGTGATTAGTGGTAAAATATTAAAGAATTGCATCATTGATTCTGGAGCATCAAACACTATCATGTCTGCAGAGATCATGAAATTATTAGGACTAAAGGTTGATACACCTCATGGGAGATGCCAAGCTATGGACTCAAGAGAAGTGCCAGTTATTGGTACCATCAAGGCTTTGCCTTATAAATTAGCTGCATTCCCCAACAAATAGTTGACTATGAGTGTTCTTGTAGTTGACATTCCCCCTCAATATGGAATGTTGTTATCTAGAAAGTGGAGTGCCTCCATGGGAGGAAGTATTCAATGTGACTTGTCTTTTTCCACTTTTGACATTGAAGGAGAGAGTGTGAAGGTGTCAAGGGAAGCCAGGACTCTACATATGATTGAGGAAAATGAAAAGGATAGCATGAATTGTTTTGTTGACACTAACATTGGCTCATTCCAAGTCTAGAGGAATGAGATGCAGGAGAAGGTCAAGCCTATCCTTTTGGCTGATGATGAGAGTAACAAGGCAAAAGATAGTGTCTTGTGGACATTATATTTTGATGGAGCAAGTGCTGGAGAAGGTGCTGGAGCAGGAGTGTTATTGGTGTCCCCAAGTGGTAAGACTTTTAAGTTTTCTTTCACTCTCTTGTTTCCTTGCACAAATAATGTTGTTGAATATGAAGCCCTACTGATTGGTTTGAGATAAGCATCAAAACATGGGATCAAACATCTTAGGGTGATTGGTGATTCTGAGTTAATATTTTCTCATATTAGATCAAAGTATGCATCTAAGAATCAAAGGCTGAAACAATATAGAAATGTTGTATGGGATGAAATTGAATGTTTCAGTGCTTTTGGAATTGATTGGGTGGATAGAAGCCAAAACAGGATGGCAGATTTACTAGCAAACATAGCCTTAAGGCCAGAGAATGTTACCTTTGCAAGGATATCCAGAATTGAGTGTAAGTCCAGGCCTTCTATCCCAAATAATGTTGAGAATTGGCAAGTTTTTTTTGATGATCAAGATATTTTGAGATTCTTGCAGTGTGAATCTCATTTTGATGGTCAGGAAATGGATTTTAGCACCTATGTTGACATCAGAGATGGAAAAGAAAGTGTTCTTAAGAAGGAAGTTTTGCAACTAAAGTCAAATAGGATCCCTAGGGGATTGGTTTCCCTTGAAAGGACATTTGATGATAAGGAGAGGGCTTGTGTTGCCAGAATTGTTGACAAGAAAAATGATTTGGAGGAAGTGAATTTGGGAACAAGCCAAGAACCAAAAAATATTTACATAGGTAAATGCTTATCTCAAAGAACTAGAAGAAATTTGATTGATCATCTCAAAAAATTTAGACATGTTTTTGCATGGTCTTATGGTGATCTGAAGGCATATAGAGAAGATCTCTTTCAACATGAGATACCATTAAAGGAAGGAACTAAACCTTTTAGGCAGAAACTAACGCCTGTGAACCCTACTTTGGCACCAAAAATGCAAGATGAACTTAAAAAGATGATGGATGCTAGCATTATCAAGCTTGTTAGACATTCTACTTGGGTGTCAAATTTGGTTCCAGTTAGAAAAAAGAATGGTGACATTAGGTTATGTATTGATTTTAGGAATTTGAATGTCAATTCTTTGAAAGATAACTATGGTCTCCCTAATATGGAAAACATGCTACAAAGAGTCACTAGATCAGAGTTGATGTCAATGATGGATGGCTTCTTTGGATATAATCAGGTCATGGTCAAGAAGTTAGAACAATTCAAGACTGCATTCACCACTCCTTGGGGGACCTATGTGTATGTTAGGATGCCTTTTGGCTTGACAAATGCAGGAGCTACCTTTCAAAGAGCTATGGATGTGGCCTTTGTAGATTTCATAAACAAGTTCCTAGTAGTGTATCAAGATGATCTCACAGCATATTCAGAGAAGGAGGATCATCATTGTGAACATCTTGAAAAGATCTTTATCAGAGCTCTGGAGTATGGAATCTCTTTAAATCCAAAGAAGTGTTCTTTTGGTGTTGTGGAAGGCAAGCTCTTAGGACACATTGTGTCCAAGGATGGAGTAAGAATTGATCCTAAAAGGGTTGTGGCAATAGACAAGCTTTCACCACCAAGAAATGTTAAGGGAGTATAGTCTTTCTTTGGGCAAGTGAATTTTCTAAGAAGATTTGTTACAAATTTTGCAGAAATTTGTATTCCTATCTCTAGGATGTTGAAAAAGGATGCAAGGGTAGAGTGGAATGAAGAAGTAGATAAATCTTTTGGAAGTATCAAATAGGCCATTCAAGATGCCCCTATTTTGAGGACCCCTAATTATGGTAAGCCCATGCAGATTTTCTCTTTTGCTTCTTATCATACGGTTGCAGTAGTTTTATTGCAAAAGAACTCAGATGGATATGAGCAACCCATATCATTTTTTAGCAAGTCTTTACATGTAGCAGAATTGAAATATGATATCACTGAGAAATAGGCTTATGCCCTAGTCAAAGTAGTCAAGGATTTTAGGTGTTATCTTGTGGGAGCCAAGGTGGTTGCTTATGTTCCTAGTGCTGCCGTTAAGGATATTTTGGTGCAACAAGAGGTATCAGGAAAAAGGTGTAGATGGATCAACAAGATCAAAGAATTTAATATTGATATTCAGATTACAAAATTGGTAAGAGGCCTTGGTCTTGCAAAGTTGATGGCACAAAGTAATCTGGTTGCAAATCATGTGAATATGTTAGAGGAGGAAGAGAGGCCATATATTTGTGATATGGATTACTGTGATTGGTATAAAGATGTCATCAACTACTTGCAGAGGTTGGTCCTAACCCCTGACATGAATGAGAATAAGAGGAGGACTGTCCAGTTACAGTCAGCAAGATATGCCATTATACATGGTGAGTTGTGGTGGAGAAGCAATGGAGTATTGCTAAAGTGTGTTGATCATGAAAGATCTAAGACTCTGCTAGAGGAAATGCATCAAGGTGTATGTGGAGGACATGATATGGAAAAGACCACAGCCCACAAGATCCTTAGATCTGGATTTTGGTGGCCTACAGTTTTTAAAGATACACATTAGTTTGTGAGGAAGTGTGATGCATGCCAGAGATTTGCAGGAAGGATGAAATTCAATTGGAATTTGCCACTCAGACCTGTTTCAGTTCAGGCTCCTTTCCAGAAGTGGGGTCTTGATTTCATTGGTGAGATTCCAAACAAGTCTAGTGGTGGGAATTCATACATACTAGTGGCAACAGACTATTTTACCAAATGGGTTGAAGCTATCCCTACTAAGAGGGCTACTAGTAAAGTGGTGACTGATTTTATAATGTAGAATATCCTCACTAGATTTGGTTGCCTAGAGACAATTGTGGTTGATAATGCAATGTGCTTTAGATCACAAGAGTTTGGTGATTTTTGTCAACAATATGGGACACACATTTCATTATCTTCCCCATATCATCCACAAGGAAATGGCCAGGCTGAATCCAGTAATAAAAGCCCTATTAAGATTTTCAAGAGGGTGTTGGACAGAAATAAGAAAGCTTGGGACTCAAAGTTATGGTGGGCATTGTGGGCTAACAGAGTCACTGTAAAGAAAGCCATAGGTTGTGCCCCTTTTGACCTAGTTTATGGAATCAGTGCTAGATTACCTCAGAACAATTTGTTGCAAATGTACAGGTTCATCCAGGCATATGATGAAGATTTGAATGATGAGATGAGAATGAGAATGGATGAATTGATCCAGTTAGAGGAAGTAAGGAGGGATGCACATGAGAGAATTGAGACATTGTAGAGGCAGTGTAAAAAGTTGTTTGATAAGAGCACAACTCAAAGAAGTTTTGAAATTGATGATCTGGTCCTGATGTGGAATGCAAGGTTGGAAGATAAGGGAAGGCATGAAAAGTTTGATCCTATTTGGTTGGGCCCTTATCTTATTGAGGGCAAGTGGGGAATAGATTCATACATCTTGAAGGATTTAATTGGTGGTACTTTGGAATTGCCTTTTCATGGACAATTCTTAAAGTTTTACTTCTCTTGAAGTATCTCTTCCATGATAGTAGTTTAGGTTCCCTTGTTTTTGTCTGCTCTATGTTTTTTGAGTCAAAATTTTGAGTTGGTTTTCTCTCCCTGTGATTCTAAATCCTTGTCATGCCTGCAAGAGACATGCATCCCCAATTAGAGCCACTGTTAGCCCATTTTCCTGTCAATGCAAAAATCCTGTGAAAATGGTCTTTTCCCTGCAAGCTTTGTTAAGTTGTCCTCCCACCTTGTTGCATAGTTTTATCTTGCGAAGAGATCCATAGTGTTTCATGGTGTGTGCCCTTAGCCCTATGTTCTTCAATGTGTCACCCTGTTCCAGTCCAAATTACACATGCTGAGATGTAAAATCCAAAAAGTTATTCAGGTTCTAAGGTCAGCAGGAAACAAATTTCAAAAATCTGCCTAAGTGTCGAAAACCCATAATGTTTTTGAAAATATGTGATGTTTTCAATCTGTGTGAAAACCTTTTTTGTTTTTGACCTTGTGCCTTCCAGCTTTTGTGTGCTTGTCTTCTGGTATCAAAAACCTTGGGTGTTTTCGACCTCGCACTCTTTCCTCTTTGACATCATTTCTTATCTGCGCAAGTGCGATCGATTGGTGGGGCCCAGTCCTTGCAGGGTTTTATGTCGATTCTTCAGATATCCTGGCGGTTTCATCTTTTATTTAGCGATCTAGTGACTGTTAGTCACGTGTCCTTTCATGCTTGGTGATTAGCAGCTAACATCTCACGACTTGGCAACTGTTCTGTCGCGTGATCTCTTCATATTTGATGGTTAGCGGCTGGCATCTCACGACCTGGCGGGCGGTTGGTCGCATAGTCATTGAATGCTTGGTAGTCTTATAGCCTTGTCGCATGATCGCAAGGGCCAGTTCAGTGGCATGCAATCATGAGACTAGTTGACATGTGTCTACGGTGGTGAGGTACTCATTTCCGATTGGTCCATGTGGTGATGAGTCAGAAATGTTAGCGGGGCCCAGTGTCAGAGATTTAAGATCTATGATCAACATGTGATCGCATGGAATATTCTTAGCCCATGCAATCATGTGCCCACCGTCCGATTGGATGCCGACAAGTTTGTTTACAGTGGGTCCACTGTCAGATCATGTTGAGGTGGCAAGGTTCTAGTGGATGCAGGGTGGAGATGTGGGCCCAGTGTCAAAAGAGAAGTAGGGGGGCATGTTCTTATTGGTTGTTGCATGGCCGCATGTCAAAATTTTATGACATGTGATCATGCAACCGCTTGCCACTTGTCTACGTGGGTCCCAGTTCTCAGTGTTGATCACTTGGCTGGTAGTTAAGATCTCATTCTACGATTTGGCGACTCGCGGTTTTCTCCTAGTCACTTGATTTTGGCGGTTAAGGCCTTAGCATCTGGCGACTTGGCTGGTGGTTTATTTTGCTTTGGTCACGAAGTCACGTAATTGTGGGCCCGGAATTTCTTAGGTGGAATGACAATGCAGAAGAGATCTACGGTTGCTACATGATCATGAGGAATATTCCTCCCCTTTATGATCATGCGACCACCGTCTGATCTTCCCAAAGGGTAAGGCTTTTCTCGATGGTGGATCCAGTGTTAGGTGTTGTGGAGATGGAAGCTTTTCATTGGCCGGTGGGTGACAGGGTGGAAATCTCATGGCTTGTCACATGTTCACATAGCCTAGTTTTTGGCTATGCGATCATGCGACCACTGATGGCATCGCAGTTACAAAGTTAGGGGCGGGTCCACTATGTGGGTCTTGCCAACGTGCTTGGTTTTGATTGGTCACTAACTAGTGGTGGGGCCAAGGACTTTGCAAAGGGTTTGTGACTGACTATCGACCACGGCTAGGAGATTTTCATCGCATGATCGCAAGGGTGAGTTGGGTGCCTTGCGATCATGCGACCAAGAGCACATGTAACCAGATTCCTGTGGCAATGAAGTTCATGACCATGTGGTGGCGCAACTAAAGATAAGGGTTAAGTTGCAAAGCCTAGGAAAGATAGGAGGATCTATGGTTAGGACTTAAAGATGACAGAGATTTGAACGAGAACCGCCAATTTGCCGTTGAGGCCATAAAGTGATCGTTTCAATTCAAATTCAAATTCTGTAGAGAGTTTTTTTGACAGGAAGGACTAGTTTTAAATGTTTTAGCAGCTTGATTGGATTTGTTTGGTGGTTGAAATGTGGTCCAGGGGCTCTGTGGTCATTTATTGCGATGTTTTTGTACCTGATGGAGCATGTTTTTGAGCTCGAGAAGCTATTTGTAGGTGGTTGATTTGACTAATTTTCATGGAATTTCTTGGTTTCTTGTCCTGGCTCGCAGATTTTCATAATTACATATTTTCTTGAGATTTTTTTTCCAGGATTGCTTGGTTTCCTGCCCCTGTAGTAAATTCTTGATTGGTTCTGATTGGTTGGGTAGTTGAAACCCTAACCCTTACCCTAGCTATCTGAAGCTTGTTGCATCCTAACCTATTTAGGATTCCAAGGCAGCTAGAGTATAAATGGTTGAAGTTTTGACTTTGTAATGGTTCCAGCTTTGAAGTTTTGAAGTGTTCCTAGTCTTGGATCCAAGATTGTAACACTTTTGCATTCGGTATTCTATTGATGATAGAGAAAAAGTTGCAAGTCTAAGCTGTAATTTGCAAGCTTGACTCCTCTAGATTGATTGTTTACACTTAAGGATTCTTCATACTTAATACAAGTACATGACTCTTATCTCTCCTTTGTGTCAACTTAGATAGATTTTGAACTTTCTAGTCCTCTGCATATTGTTTTATGTATATGTATCCATTCTTTAGTTCTAATCCAGGATTAGATGAAATGATGCTTTAGATGGGACATAGATCTATCTTATTGTCTATGTAAGGATATCTCATAAGTAGTAAAGGGGATTGTAGGTGTGTTTATGGCTTGGAATCTCAGCTATTGTTTGGTGTGTGTAGCATTCATGTTCTAGGAGATCTTTCCCAATGGATGAGGCATTGGCCTAAATGATTATCTCTTTATCAACAAATATTGATTGTTGTTGTTATGATCCAAAAATCATAAGTTAAGAACCATCCTTTTAAGTTTTGAGTATTTGGTTGTATGTGGTTCTACCCATAGTAATGGAGAATCAATGAGTGTGTGGTTAACACTTATTACTTTCTTACTATCCTATTATCTGTTATTCAAACCTAGTTCTTGGTGTATGAAGTATATTTTATACTAGGTTAGGTGCACCCACCTTGGTTTTGCAGAGCCAAAAGTAGAAGAGGGCAGTCTTGTCCCTATAGTTGGTCCAGTTACCCTAAGACCTCATTACATTTTGGAGCTAACCACCCCTAAAATCTATCTAAGGGTATATTGGCAGCCTTAAGTGCATAAGCATCATTTTGGACACCAACATTATTGATCGTGGTTTTTCAATATCTCTTAAGTGTCCTCATTTAAGTTATGAGTTGTATTGTTTGAGTAATTAGTCCCATGTTGATTTGATTTATCTTCTCTTCTCTCAAACATGATATCTCAAGGAGTTCTTCCTTGGTATATCAAGGAATGATTCCTTGAATTAATGTTTACATTTTAATAAGTGATCCACATCATATTTTCCATCCTTCTTCACATTGCTTCCATTCTTTTAACATGTAAGAATGTTTTGATGCATCACAAAGCAAGGAAACAAAGAAAATTTTGTATTCAATTTCTTTGAATCTTTATGACAACCTGTACCTTAACTAGAAGAGGATTTATAAACATCAATTAGCCCATCCCCAATGGTTCTTAACTGATTTTTGAATGGATGATTTTTGGGATTTGAAAATTGTAATTTTGCACTAGAAAGTTTCAAAAGTCGTCAATGCAACTTTTGCAAATTTTTACAACTTTTTGCCCTACTTAACAAACTAACTCAAAACTTGATTCCTAGCCATAATGCATGCTAAAATGGATAATACGAGTCCAATTACATCATTTCCATTCATTTTGAACACACTTTGAGTGATTTGACCATGTTAGACCCAATTAGGACCTTAGAGGTCTACATGAGTTAGATGACATCAATTATCCTACAAAAAGATTTGAACTGATTCTAAATGGTCTTTAAGACCTTATGAGACCTTGAAAAAACACTAAAACAATGAAAATTACAAAAGCCATTCATGAGGGATCCAAATGAGTATGTTCTACTACACCAATTTCTCATGCCATTTTAAGGATGTTTGATTCATTTGCTTATGTTGTGGCAACCCTAGCCATAGCCCTAGCCACTAGAACCATATCATCTACATCCATTACTATTGCTTCCATGGCTTCATTAAATCTAAAGAGTGTAGTATGACATGCAACATCTTAATCAACAACATGGTTGGTACATGCTTGGAAAAAAATTTGGGGTGCCTTTGCGGTGCCATAGAGCTTCCTGTATGTTAAAAACTTATATAGGGAGAAGTCTATCTATCTATCAACCATGATAATCCATGTATGTGCATGTCTCTTTTTGTGTATTCATTACTTTAGATGCATTTATTGAATAACTGTAATATTGATATACCACATAGCATATCTTTTTTCTAATGCCCTGAATTGTCTATGAAAACTAAGGGATAGATAGTCGTCAATTATTTCAGGATGTAAGAAAGACAAAGGAATCAGATTGCACCTACTAGAGGACCAACAATCCATTAGGTTGGGAGGAGTAATGAGCCCAAATAATGACTCATTTTTTATAGGACTTCTTATATATTTGTTGTCATTATTATGGGGTTTAGCACCTAGTGCCTGATACTTTCCTGGTGCTTTCTTTAACTTATTTAGTTATGGGCATGAACCTATTCACACATCTTTTTTTTATATCTATTTTCTATGTGATCTATCTATATTACTCTTTCATGTGATTAAATGAATGTTATTCTAAAGTAGTCATGGATATACGATTATCTTGTGCACACTAAAGTTATCATATTATTGTCATGTTGTAAAAACACTTTGATAAATATAATGATACTTTAATTTTATGCATCTAAGTTTATATTTGGGAAGACTCATCCAAGGGGGGCCACTTGGTGATAATTTTTATCATTTGGTTAAGTATTTACTTTTTTGTTCAGTAATTAGTGTTAGCAAATGATTATTCTTGTAGCCATTGGAACTATGTTCCCTAACTATTCCTGCAACCATTGGAACTTTTTTCCATGAATGAAATGATACTTTAGTTTTCTCATCTTAGTTAGGAGTTTGAAGACTCATCCAAGGGGGACCAATTAGTGATAATTCCACTCATTTGGTTTAGTTACTTTTCTATTCAGTAATTAGTTTTATTTTTGGCAGTTGATTATTCTTGTAGTCATTGGAACTAGGTTTTGTGACTATTCCTGCAACCATTGGAACTCTATTATGTGACTTTTTTTAAAGCCATTGGAACTCTATTCTATGACTATTTGTGTAGCCATTGAAACTCTATTATCTAATTGTTCCTGCAACCATTGGAACTCTACTTTGTGACTAAACCTACAACCATTAGAACTATTGGAGATTTTTCTTATAGGACAAGAAAAACCAACTTGACAAGCCCTATTTGGTGCCCCTTTTTCAGACCCAGGCCCATAGTAGATTTCCCCTCTTGACTCATTTTTTAAAGCCAGTAGCCTTGACCCCTTGTTCAACTTGTGGTATTGTGAGTGGTATCTTTTGTAACCATTAAATGCTAAATCACAAGTTCACAACCACTACTATTTCATGACCCAAACCATTGTGAGAGTGCAATGAGCATTTCATCAAACCATAACTGCTAACCTACAACCTCATATCACTTACTTTTATTATGCCCTAACTCCTGTAGGGATGCATTAAACATTGTTAGCAATTCTTCTTGTAACCTTCAATCCTAAGAAACTTAGACCATAATTTTAACACCATCCACAAATTGAAGACAAGAAAAAGTAACTTGAAAAGGCAGGAAAAGCCTTCTTCATTTTCAGGTCCATGGGACTCAGGAGGGTATTCCTACTTTTAAGTTTGCACACATGATAAATTTATCTTAGCAGCTAAATATAGACTTGTAAATGTGGATAATTCTTAGATTCATTTGAATAAGAATTTTATTTCATCACATGAACAATTAATCCATTCCACATCAAACACTACTAAGAATAAAATTGTATTACTCCTACCATTACTCAACATAAAATTAAAGAGATTTCACTTTTGATTTTATGGTACCAAACTAAAATAACATCTGTAAGATCAATGAGTGCCAAAAGGAGGGCAACCGAGTCAAATAGAGAGCATTCCTCACTATAACATTTCAAACATGTCTTGTAGATCTTAAAAGAATGTTATCACCTAGTAAAAACAAGATTGCCAATATATGTACATCATGTAACCATTCTTAGTAATCCATTTCAAGACATAAAATTATGATTTAATTTATTAAAATAATTACACTACTCCTAGAATAGAAGGTAATAATAAATTGAATACATGATAGCAAATATGTCTGCAAAGTATGAATAATCCATGATTATTTCAACTTAAAGAAATTTTACATTTCAAATTGGAGACGACTATATGGAAAAACTCAGCTGTAAAATTATATTTCAAGACACAAGAGATATTACACTTCAAAAATTCCTAGCTACTTATTATGAACCTTGACTCTTGACACTTTTCAATGTTACAACATTCTACCTACTATAATCACCTAAAATTTGTCTAGTAGAACCTAAGCCCCCAATTTTGATTAAATTGCCTTAAGAAAAATTCTAAAATTCAAAGAAATAATTACTAGACATAATTATGTAGGAAATCCAATTAATCCCCCTTGCATAGTTAAATTATTTCTAAAAATCAAGCCTAAATCATTTCTAAACTTGAAAAAACCATTTAATTGTCAAAACTTACCCTTAATATAAAGTCTTAGCACTTTTATTAACAAGAGCACTTTGTGCAAACTTAATCTTGATTAAATGACAATTAAAAGGGGATTTTATTTTTTGTCTTATTATCCCATCAAGCTTAGCCAATAAAAAATCTTGAATCCTCTCACATGGATTGATCTCTTCTCACCACTCATCTCTACCTAACATCTTTTGTCTCTTAATCTCCATCCTCCATTCTTGAGGAAATTCCTTTAAAAGGAAGCTCTTACTTCGCTCAATGGTCCCAATCTTGATATTTTGCATCTTATTAATTTTAATTATTGCATTCTTGAGTACTCTTAGCATTCTAGTTTGCTTTCTTGCTTGTTTATCATAGCATAGTCATTGCATTCTCATTCTAGAATACTAGTTGTTTGCATCCATTCTAGCTTAATTATCTCATTATAGCTTTGTTAATCTTACATTCTAGTTCATTTTTAGTTTTGCATTGCATTTGGATCTTCTATTTTAGAGTAGTCAAGTCACTAATCCTTCATGCCAATCTGATGAACATCGTAAAAGGATTAAACTCGCTTCAACTAGGAAGCAATAAGCCATTTTTGAGAATTTAGTTGGTTCATTTGATATGGCCTCCTATAGCTAAATTATTGAGTTAATGGTTTATTGAGTGTTGGTTTCATCTCAATTTGATACCAATATTTAACCACACATTTTTTGTGCCCACCGTGGAACTTGAATAAAAAAATTGCCCCTTTTCTTAAAGGTTATTTTTGTTTATTTTCTAAAACTGCGATGAATATCATACCTAGTGACCCAAATTATTGTACGATATCTGATTTCATCGCATGTAATAGTGATAATTATCATATGATAATATGGTGTAGGTTATTTTATCACATATAGTATTGTCTTTCATTGCATGATTTAATATCCCTAGAGTTTATTGTGTGGCTCTCTAGGTTCTATCGTATGATAATATGGTGGCTAACTATGTTTTATCATATAAAAAAAATAGTGAGCATTTTTTAGGGTCATGTAGTTGAAATTTTTGAATTTTGATGCTTGATTCGACTTTGTCTCATCTTAGACCTTCTATTTTGTAGATTTTTGCAAGGTATTTAATAGAGAAATTTCTTGTCAAAGATTTCAACACTTGCTTATTTCAATACTACTAATGCCTTGTGGATGTAGGACGCTTGTCAAAGACATATTTTGGAGAATACTAAAGTTATTTGTGTTGCGGGTTTCCTTGGAGATACAATTGAACATTTTACTTTCATAGATTTGGTTTTCTAGGAATCTATTTTTAATTAGAAGGTTTATTTTCTTATGATTAGTTGATTAGTATGAGAGTATGCTCTTCACCTCATAGAGGATGAATCATAAATCTTGACCTACTTGATTTGTTACTTGTAAAAGGGATCTTGGGTGAATAAACATGTGCTTGATGTGCTTGAGAGAAGCTATGGAGTAGGATAGTATGCTCTTTTCCCTTATGAAAAATCATAAATCTAGACCTTCAATATCCTATCTACTTTTCTTTTCATTCTATCTTTAGAGGGCCTATTGTTGAGGTAAAAATATCGTGGGAATGACCCAAATGGGACAAAGCAAAGCTAGCTCATCCAACCCACTATAAAATTTATACCTTATTAGCCAAAAACCAGAAGGATTTAGCTATTAATTGTGTTGGGTCACTTGTTTGACTAGAAGAACACACATGAGAGTAATGTGTAGGGTCGAGAGGTCTCAATATTGCTTGAAAGACTACCTTACTTAAAATGCTTGTAGGGCTATAGGCATCAATTACACTAAGAGGAACTACAAGGAATAGTTGCGAAAATATGCCCTTACTAGACAACATTGGTTAGAAGCTACCCAACCTACCTCCAAAAATATCATAATCTTTGTGCAAGGATTGATTCAAGTGGACTTTACTTGGATTGTCCCAAGACTAGTCACCATATGTACCCTTGGATGTTATCCTTGGAAAATCCAACATCACTTTATGTGAGACAATGAAATACCAAGTTATGGGCAAAGGTTTTGATACTAACCTTGACCTTAGGTAGTTCTTACTTGATGTGTCTTTGAATGTGTTGAGACTCGTACAAATAATTGTGGAACATACACTTGACGCTCTTGTCACATTGGAACATTCCTTTAGAACTCACAATTGCTTGTGTCCCCAAAGTTGCTTTGTCCTTAGGTGGATTATTTGGAGACTATTGTTTGATCACACTATTGCTTTCTTGGAAACACTCAAACCTGATTTAAGGACACTAAGACTCATCATGGATCTGAAGCCAAACTTGTTTAGGTTGATAAAAATTTTGAAAATAGTGGTAAATTGCTCATTTTCTTGCATCTTGTCATTTTGCCCAACATTGTGCCTAGTGTTTTATCATATGATCCTATGTTTTACTGACTATCATAACATGCTCCTAGATTCTCAGATCTTAGTTTCCCAAGTGTCCTCTTGGCTCTTTCTATCATTTTGATTAGCAGTAATCTATCTGCACACTAGTATCCCTAATTGGTTGACCTTTTGTTAGTAATTTGGTATCTCTTTACTTTTTCTTTAAGATCTTGGAAGTTATCTAGCCTCATCTCAAGTATTATATCTAAAAATTACACTTTTCTCAAAACTTCATCACAAGTGCCACTCAACAAGCATTCATGCCTCACTCTTAGTACCTTGTACTTAGTTCTCTTGGCTATATCAACCTGGTCGCAAATTTCAATTAGTAGGCATCCAAGCCTTAATCTTAGTACCTTACACCTTGTTCCAACCACTTTATTATCAACTACTTATTATTGAGACAACACTATTATTACGTTGATCTCTTAGCACAAGCTTAAGATACCTTGTCACTATCAATTTGTTAATCTCATCTTCCATGTCAATCAGAACTCATAGTCATTCCTACAAGGCTACAACTGATCCTAGGGGAAAAGCCATTTACAACACTATTGGACCATCTTCTCAAGAAGAACCTTTACATCAAGCTTCTAATTATCAGTCAACACCCTTTGCTAACACTAAGAGATTTGATTACATCAACATGGAAAACTTTGACTCAGGTGCCCATAGAAGGCATGACTTTGATTCCTCTGAGGATGAGGAACCCACACAAGAAGAAATCTGAAAGTGCCAGGAAGACAAGCACTTTCACAAAGTGATGCAAGCCATCATGAGTCAAGATAAAGATTGATATTTCATGCATCTCACTTCTATGGGTGTGTGAAGCATCCCTAGACTTTGATGTTGAGTCTTTACTGCAAAAAAAGGAAGAGTCTCCTCTCACTGCCCTTACTAAACAACTTCAGGATCTACGTTGCAAGATTTCACAACTAAAGTAGGATAAGGAACAACCCTCTAACAAGTACTTTTTTGAATCAATTTATCCTTTTCCCTTTAACAAAAATCTCTACATGTCATATTCCCAAATAATGTGGAGATTCCAAAATATGATAGGTATGATGGCAATAAAGATCCTTAAGATCATGTGCATGAATTTTGTGCTCTAAGAATGGAATTCATGAATGAATAGACCTATATAATGATAGTTTTTCCTCTAAGTCTCAATGGCCAAGCCATGAGTTGATTCACTTTTCTTTCCCCTGGCATTAAACCCTTGACAAGGTAGTACATTAGTTTATCCAACAATATTCTTACAATATCTATCATATTGTCACAATGCTTGATTTATGCAATACCAGGGAGCATGTGGGAGAACCCTTTGTCACATTCCTCTAATGATGGCAGTGAATGTTTTCTTATATTCATCAACACTTTGGTTCCTAAAATGAATTATGCATAACAAATGCAAACACATGCTTCATTTGACATGTTGGTTGAATCACCTATATGCATAGAGGATGTCATTATCCATAAAGGCAAGATTATTATTCAGTATAAAGAACACAAATCCTCTTCCAATAGAGATATGCCATGGATCCCTTGGCCTAAGAGAGACTTTAATCCTCTTGGAGAATCACTTGAGAATGCCTTGAAGACACTTTTAACCAACAAGATCATCACTTTTCATGACAACTCTAAACCATATGATCCTGAGATAAAGCCTAAGTGGTGGAATGACAACCAATATTGTGATTACCATAGCAAAAAATGTCACAAGACCAATGATTGCATGAAGCTTAAACATCTCATCTAGGATCTGATTGATAATGAGATGACTGTGATTGATCCCCTACAAATGAATACTGACCATAAGGCCTTCAACGAGCCTTTTCCTAAATATGAGAAAGGGGAGTCATCTAAGGTAAAAAACAACAAAGTTGGTTATGAATACCTTGATACTGACAATGTGATTCACATGCTCAAGTCCTCTAACCATATTGTCAATGTTATCAAGATCAAAGGCAAGGCTCAGGCTGAGTCATCTAACGCGATAACCCATTATCAAGGCAAAGTTTCTCTATGACAAGATGGTTATTCTTCCTCCTCATCTTCCAAACAAGAAAAAATCCAAGTATCTAAACCAACTACCTCATCTACAACACGTGATTATAATCTAGTTGATCACCTCTATCACACGCTAGCTTAGATTTCAATCCTTGAACTACTAAAAATATCTCCTACTCATAGGGAGATTCTAGATCAAGCCCTCCTCGCAACCAATGTTATTAAGGACTTAGACATAAATAAGTTCTAGTCCATGGTCAGTCATCTCGCCTCTCCTCATTACTTGACTTTTTGAATGAAGATGACAATTTTTTTACTCACTCGCATAACCAACCCCTCCACATCAAATTCCTCATACACAAGCATAGGGTATAAAAAATTTTGATAGATGGAGGTGCATGTTTGAATATTTCCACTTTTAATTTGGTTAAAGCTCTTGGTTTCTCAAAACATGTTATTGATCCTTGACATAGAATAAAAATCAAAGCATATGATAAAGAGAAACATTATTCAAAAGGCATGGTAGTTTTGCCCATCCGACTAGGTCTTGTTCAAAGGGATGTCATCTATTAGGTCTTGGACCTTCCTCTAGCATACAACATACTTTTGGGTCATCCCTGGATCCATGAAATTTAGGTTGTACCTTCCACATATCACTAATGCATTGAATTCCCTCACAATAGAATTGAAGTCACTATTCTTGCATACTCAACATACACTTGTAATAATATCAAACAAGATGAAATCATGGTTCCTCACAACAAGGAATCCTTACATAACCAATAAACTAAGAATTATAGACAAGCAACACTAGATGCTTTCCTAAATAAGTTGATTATAAAAGAAAGTGCAATGGGAGAGTATCGATTGGATGCCTCATTCTCAATGGTCAATTTGCCTATCTCACCTAGATCCTATGGAAATCCATCCTCATATTTTTGACCCACTAGAACTTTTTCCCTAATAATTCATGAAGGCATTGGCATGGTTAAAGAGAAAGTTCCTATAGAACAAGAAAATGAAGAGAGGGTTGTTTTACAATGGTTATACAGAGGATAAGAAGTCAAACAAGAGGTGAAATATGCTGAGATTTCTCCTGAGAAATATGGTGTAGGCTACAAGCTCATGAAAAAACTGGGGATAACTTATCAACATTACACATATCCTTGATTTGCCTAGATTCATTGACTCACCGAGTGAGACTAGAAAGTCAAGAATGCCCTACTTACCTCTACTAGATTATGGGGACTTCTCTCAGAGTGAAAACACCCATGCACCTATTCAAGTAGTGGATATTCAAGATAGATAATCTAACACAATTGATCTCAATCTAGATGATATTGAAAGACAACATATTAATCCAGAGTGTCATAATGAAGGGGCTCCTATGACCCTAGCTTAATACTTGGGTAGACCTATCAATAGTAGAACCGACTCACATGAATATGAATGGGATCATTTGTCTAATGCTACAACTAACACAGAGATTTATGTGATCCATAAGTATTCTCCTATTTCCACTTTTGAGGTTCATGGAAGCTTTAACATGCCACATGATTCAAAAACTGATCTAGAACATCCAACTATTGAATTTGTTGTAGTTCCTCATGTTCAAGTTGTTTCCGAAGAAGAAGATTCTCCTCTTGGAAGTCCTCCTACAATCCTTCCTCCTCAAAATATTAACTAGAACTTTGGTTCACACTCTCAGATTATGATGGTTCCTTTACAAAGAGTCCTACATCACAGAGAGGAAGTGGAACATGATCTTGATCCTCATTTCATACCATGACGGGTTAGTTCTCAGAATACCTCTCGTAACTCCCCTAACAATCCTTCGACAAGTCACGCTCAAGGAAATTCTAGGGAAGATAACTTTCTTGACCTATCCTTAGTAGTTATGAATGATGATGATGATACCAAAGTCTTTTCTCTTGAGCCTATTGGTTCCTTACCGCTTGTTCATCCTAAGCTAATTGATTGAAATACTTCCAAGCTAGTGAACCTCAGGTCCTTTTCCAATGACCATACCTTCTCTTGTTACCTTAATTTTGTTGAACCTTTCCACTCTTCCATCAATGGAACAAGTGACAAAATGGACGTGGAAGATATCAACTATCTCAGTCAAAGAAATAAAAATAAAAAGAACAGGCAGTCTGATGGTGAAAACCACTCTATGGCAGTATCAGACCCAAAATTAGTAAAAATAAATGACGTATCCAATGGTGAAAACCTCTCTGAGGTGTTTGCAAATGAGATACTTGATATTATCCCCAAACATTTCTAGGAGAGATCATTAGTGCTTATAGAGCCTACATAACAGGTAAACTTGGGCACAACAGAAAATCCCCAAATCATAAATCTAGCACAATCTTTGTCTGAAGAAGAGAAATAAGAATTCATCCAGTTCTTCACTGAAAAGAAGATTAACTTTGCATGGTCTTATTATGATATACCAGTCTTGGATATGAACCTTATCATACATCATTTATCCATTGCACCAAGCATCAAACTAGTGAAACAAAAATTATGAAAAAATGAATCCACATATCGCATTACTAGTTAAAGCATAACTTGAAAAGTTACTCAAAGCCAAATTTATTCTAGCCATAGGTTGTGATGACTAGATATCCAACATTGTGCCTATATCCAAAGCTAACAAGTCAATACGTATCTGCACAGATTTCAAGGATCTAAACAAGGCTTTCCCTAAGAATGTTTTCCCATTGCCCAACATTTACTTGATTGTGGATCTCACTACTAGATTTCAAACATATTCCTTAATGGATGGATTATCAGACTACAATCAAATCTGCATCACACCTAAAGATTAGGAAAATGCAACATTTACTTGTGCCTAGGAAACCACTAGTACATTTGGGACCTTTTTCTGACGATAGGTCATCGGAATTGGGATGGTTTACCATCAATATTATAACACCACTCGACGCCGCAGTTTTGCAATAAAAAAAATGATGACTACGATTGGTGTCATAATTAAGATGACTATAGTCATCACAAAAATAGGGTTTCAACACAGTGAATACACCGTCATGTCTATTTGTAGCCATCCCAATTTTGATGGGTAGACGTCAGATGAAGTTAGTTTACTGATGGAAATGATGTACATGCGATGATTAACCATCCTAATGTTCTGATGGATAACCGTTGTTGGTAGATTGTCTACCGACAGAAATGCTATGCATGCGATAGTTTGGCATCAAAAATTTTTGATAGATTGTCATTGCTTTTCTAGTGACATCGTAATTGTGACAGAATTCATAATTTTTTAGAAAAAAAATATATATTTGTCGATCGAGTTTGTATCAATTCAGAATGGTGTTCTTGCAAATCTAGTTCTAGTTGGTTGCATTACTTTCAGATCTTGATCGACTTGCAAGGTGGTTTGGTGAGTCGAGGTCTTTTATTCATGCTCATGATTTGGTTATGTCATTCGGAGATGACTTTGTAGTAGATTCGGTAGATGCAGACAAGAAGCTAGTGCGACGATCAGAGATGCATTCTTCTTGATGTGTTCGTGGGATATATGCAGACCTGATTGCATTCAGATTTGATTCGAGTGACTTCTTGACTTCTTTGATCTGAATTGGATGTGCTTTGTTCCTATGGATTGTAGCAGTGACTTGACTTGTAGAACTTGCACAATAGAAATTTGTAGATCACTATGGTGTCTATGATGACTTCAGAGAAGTCTTCTTCTTGGTGAACCAAGCTGAGAGACTTGGATTATAGAAAGCAGGCCATTTGATGTGACTTATGAGACATTGGATGCCTCTTCATAGTGGGTTTGTAGTGTGGTCTATGGTGTTTCTTTGTGACTAGATTCTTGGTAGAGATTTGTTGATTTGGTAGCCATTGAGATGGATCGATATGACTTGATCTTGGGTCAAGACTTCTTGAGGCAAGTTGAAGTGATAATTTCTCCTTGAAGTGATTGATGTTTCTAACAAATAGCTGTCACTTTTAGTTTTGTCATCAGTTATCCTTTGGTTTCCATCATAATTGCGATGACTCACACTATTTTTTAAAAAGAAATATATATTTGTCGTACATTGATTGGGATCTTAAATTATTGAGCTTCTCTTTGTTTTGATAATAGTTTAACATTCTCTACTTAATAGGGCCAACCACGTGAAGGTGGAAGCTCATATGGCCCCTCTTAGGATCCTCTTATGACCCTTTATGACACTTTAAGACCTCTAAGATGTATTCTTAGGGATCGTAAAGGGTCATAAAGGGTCATAAGGGGTCCTAGGACATAGCAGCTGAGAAACATAAATGTAGGCATCATGGTCACAATTGTTTGGAGACTCAACATAATTGAATGCTATACCTAGATGATGCAACACAACCACTACTCTTGTAGTTCTAAGTGGACACTGTGGGATCCAAAAACCAAAGATAAGGAAACTATATATGGTTTTTAGATCCCCCAATGTCAACTTAGAACTAGAGGAGTAGTGGTTGTGTTGCATCCTCTAGGTATAGCATTCAATTATGTTGTGTCTCCAAACAATTGTGACCATGATGCCTACATTTATGTTTCTCATCTGTTGTGATACCTACATTTATGTTTTCTAGTTGTCATGTTTATTTGCATGTTCTGTATGTGTTTGGCTTCTCTCCCTCGCATTGAAAATAAGATTTTCCCACTTTGAATTGAGAATGCGCATGCAAAACAACCAGAATATGCATCAATAGAAAATGGAGTTGAGAAAACACAACATGTTTACATTTTTTTAATAGGTCAAAATTACAATGTTCGTGATGGTGTATACCTTAAAATACGCAATTAAAAACCTCTATAAAAAATACAACCCTATTGTGTTTTTCAGCTCCACCTGATATCCTATGTATATGAATTGAGATTGCATATTGAACTAGGCGTCTCCTTCTGCATTGCCTAAAACCAAGAGACTATCACAGTTAACATCTAAAATCATTATTGAACTTTTGTTATTATTAAAAAGTACACTAGTCTCCTTTGTTTCTTGTACACCATCTTTGTCGGCAAGTTTCTTCATGGATGGCCTCCACTTTCTTCCCCACTACAACTGTAACCATTATTCATTCTCTTGCGGTCATTACTATCTTCTCTATTGATCAGACCTCCACAACAATTTCTTTGATGAAAATTTCCAAATTCACTATTTGGTATTCCTTCATCTCCCCTCAACTCCATCACTTATGGTTACAAATCAAGTTCCAAGAATCAGAATGATGCATCTCATCATCACAACTAATACACCTTAAACAATTGATTGACCATTCTAGACAAAATGATGATTTAAGGTTTTTTGTGAAGCTTCTAACTTGGTAGTTGCAATCAGCATTTGTATTACAAGTTTTGTTGTTGTTCAAGTAATGTGTTTTAGAAAAAAAACCCATTGAACATTCTAATACTAATTTTTCCCAAAATATGAAATCCACTAAAATTTAGCGAAAACCCCTCCAACATTACAACAGTGTATAAAAGGAAACTTGGTGTTTCTAGTAGCAATAAATAGATTTTTTGAGAAGAGTAGATGAAACAATAATAGAAACAATACGCTTGGAGGGAGAAAACCCTATAGACTTACGACATACCTTTGTATGCAGCCCATTAACATTTCAAATGCAAGAATCAAAGAAAACATGGGACTAAGCTCAAACACGTGTAACTAAACATCAGTCATTATCAAATAAGTTGCATAAATGAGAATCATTTTTTTTTTGGCTTTTTCTTTTTTCTGCTTCCCTATATTGTTGCAAAGGCATATCCATGTCCACATTATCATTTCTTCTTGGTCGTGCACGTGATCTCACTATCCTTTGCAAAGGCGGGTCCTCTACAATAACAAATAAAAGGCTTCATTAATTAAAAACATATTATCATAATTGGGGTTAATTTTAAAATATATTCATTATTGTTACAAGCATTTCAATATATACTTTAAAAAACATAAACGTGATGCTCTTTACCTTGTCCAACCACATCATCTTGCCCGATGGCTTGAACATCAACATTCTCACCAAGAACAACCTCTACATCCCCTGCAATTGCAATACAAAATATTTTATTAATCCCAACACATTATAATTAAATTTTTATTATTACACCAAATTCAATTTAAGATGTTTACTTGTATTAAATATTCATTAATCAAAATTCAAATAGAAAATGTATACCTTGAGTACTACAATTCCCATTAGAATCATTGCCTCCATTGTGCTCAATCAATGTAGTATCAATATCAGTAGGCTGCATTCAAATGTAAATAATTAGTGCATTTATTGACAATATATACATATAAATATAAGAAAAATACTAAGAAATGTTATTCATTCAGTTTAATATATATAAATATATTCACTTTAAAGTTTTAAACAAATATATAATCAATGTTTCCTTACTTAAAACAAATATATTCACTTTATGTTGGAACTTAACATCAAATACAGTAATTGGTAAAGTTTTCAACTTGAAATAAAAATCAATTGGCTTATTTACCTGATCAACAGATCCAATAGAAGTACCTTGTGCACTCATTACTCGGTATCGTTCAACCACAACTTTATAGCCTTGTTTGTAGCCTATTTTTTTGTCCTCTTCTGTAATCGATTTTTTGAACTCCAAGGCCTACATTTTTTTATTGGTATCATAAATTTTTATTGTAGTGAATTTCATCAAAACTAAATTGATTGCAATTTAATTATAAATATTTACATATGATTTTTCATTTACTAATACTTACAACTCATGCAAGAAGTTTTGAATATCCACCCGAGCCAAGCTTGTGTTGCCCGTGCTTTTGTTTTCTTGTTGTTGTTGCCTTTGTTGTGTCAGGCAACCTATGTGATGTTTGAAATATGTTAGATCACATAAGTACAAAGAGTCAATAGTACATAATTTCATTATTAACATTATCATGTACCTTCTTTCCTTGGGTGATACTACTCGTCCACTATGTCTTGCACTTCTCTCAAGTGCATCATTTTTAAGATCCTCCCACTCATTAATAGGAATATAGGGAGGTCGCTTGTAATAAGGGTTGTGTTCTATTTGGCTCCTGTAGTTGTCCCTAATATACTGATGTCCCTATTTGATATCCCTATTTTATTACCGATGTCCCTATTTTGAAGTGTTTGATCATTTCTATTACCTTCAAGGCATTGTGTGAAGTGTTTGATCTCTCTTTATTTGTTTTGTTGTGCATATACCTTCTCTGATCAACTCTGATATGCACAGGTGATGAACATTCATATTTTCCTAAGCATTACTTTGAGCTTTCTTGCAACACATGTACTATTGTGGAAATCATCACAAGTCCATTTGTTGCAGGAAAGCTCATAGTACACATGTCTGGATGACATTGTTTACATCTTAGCATTTGGAATGCTCGATGACCCACGAGCTTTAAGAGATAGGGCATCATTGCTATTACCTTCAAGGCATTGTGTGAACTATTTGATCTCTCTTTATTTGTTTTTTTGTTGATATTCACTATGTGGTACTCCCCGTTTATGATCATTTCATGAGAAAATATCTTGATGGCTTGTGGGCTGCAAGTTAGGGCATCATGCATTGTTTATGAGCTCACTGTTTGAGCACCTCATGTCCCTATTTGATTGGTCAGTACTCTATTTGTTATATTGAGTTTACATCATATATTTAGTCTTAATAAATATCTTATAAAACAACATAAAACAAACCCAAAACACTTTATCTTAATAAAACAATATATTTAGTCTTAATAAAATCTTATAAAATAACATATATTGTGTGAAGTGTTTGATCTCTCTTTATTTGTTTTGTTGTTGATATTCACTAGCTATGTGGTACTCCCCGTTTATGATCATTTCATGAGGAAATGTCTTGATGGCTCGCGGGCTGCAAGCTAGGGCACCATACATTGTTCATGAACTCACTATTTAATACTGGCATTATTTACATCTTTTCATTTGGAATGCTTGATGACCCACGAGCTTTGAGAGTTAGGACATCATTGCTATTACCTTCAAGGCATTGTGTGAAGTGTTTGATCTCTCTTTATTTATTTTGTTGTTGATATTCACTATGTGGTACTCCCCGTTTATGATCATTTCATGAGGAAATGTCTTGATGGTTCGTGGGCTACAAGCTAGGGAATCATGCATTGTTTATGAGCTCACTGTTTGAGCACTTTCCAATCAAATAAGGACATGAGGTGCTCAAAAAATAAGCTCATAAAAAATTCATGATGCCCTAGCTTGCAGTCCGCGAGCCATCAAGACATTTCCTCATGAAATGATCATAAACGGGGAGTACCACATAATGAATATCAACAACAAAACAAATAAAGAGAGATCAAACACTTCACACAATATATGTTGTTCTATAAGATTTTATCAAGACTAAATATATTATTTTATTCAGATAGTATTTTGGGTTAGTTTTATGTTGTTTTATAAGATTTTATTAAGACTAAATATATACATTTGTGAGATGTGATTAATTCCAGCTATATGATGTTTTGGGACTAAATTGGTGAGTTTGTATACTTTCTCCATTTTAAACTAACCTGACTTCAAAGGAGGAATGATGAAATATAGTTGTAGGTAGTTATCTCTTTTATAATGATGGAGGAGTGAGAGGTAATGATCAATGAGGTTATTGTTATTAGATCATACATTAATACACTTACTATTTTGAATTTCAGCTCAGGCATCATGTAATGTTATTGTTGTCATTGCATACTTGTTGCTATTGTGCACCATATATTTTGTTTTATACACTGTTTATTTCATTGAGACCGTGAGCTTGGCATTTGTAATATATTTTTTATTATTGGATCAATGCTACCATGTTGTTGAGGCTATAGATGCATTGAATCACCATTGTCATTCTATTTTTATAGCAACAATATAACAAATAGAGCACCAGCTAATCAAATAGAGACATAAGCAAGACATTTAATGCATTATTACTTCATCATGATGATAAAAATTTCATTGGCTCAAAGCACATAGAATGTGGGTAGATGCATTGAATCACCACTTCCATTCTATTTTGATGAGGAGGAACTATGTTATAAAGTTTCAAGGCATGAAATTTTATAACCGTACATATATTTTATGAGTATAATTGTACAACAGAAGAGCACCCACATGCCTTAGTTGTTATTGGTCTATGAAAGGTTTTGGTTTTCCTTTCCCAATTAAGATGTCATCCTAAGTTTCAAAAGGACCAAGGTAATAATAAGTCTTGAACATAAATGCATGATTGTGGATCCTCAAGTAGGAGTTGTGATGCAAAGGAAGAACACTTATATGGGTTTACCCACATAAGGACAATGGTTTCATTCATCTTTCTTTCAAGTGCTCTTGGGTACTTTCCTTGGCCTCTAGGCTTGGGCATCCTATAGGGGTTTAACCAAAATTACAAAGGCAATAACGACACATAGAACAATAGGTTTTGGGACTTAGACTTATGTTCAATCCTTAGTAATGATTTGTGGAACTAATTACTAGATGAGTGACTACATTACTCTAGTTTGCATTATTAGATGATCTTGTTTAATTTGTGTTCATTTCATGCAAAGATACATGTAAAGGAAAAGAAATTTTTGCATCTAAAGATTACATGTATATATATGAAAAATAACTTGCATATACTATACAAGAAAAATAACTTTCAGAATAAAATGCAAGAGTACATGGATACATAAGAGGATGAACATAAATAATAAGGGTGCCAAACATTGCTTGAAGTGATGAATTTTTTACCCGGGTATGAATCTAGTGTGCCCCTAAGTGATCCAAAACCTGCAAAGAAAAAAGAGATGGGGGTTAGATAAAAAATATCTAAGCAATGAATGACATCCTATTACTGATCCTCATCTACAATTATGAATGTGCATAGTCAAGCCATACACTTCTAAAAGAAAAACAATGCTATAGGACATGTGCACTCAAAAGAATGTTACAGAGAGTACATGGCTGCATTTATGTCTGCATGAACACCTGGTGAGTCACTATTGTGACTACATCATTCAAATAGTGCAACAAAAACACCAGATGTTGTTGTTTCATCTGGTGTTTTTGTGACATCATTTCCAAATGATGCACCCACAACAGTCACACACCATGCCCATCAGCACAAGGCAGTCATGGGCAAGCATGAGTAAGAAATGGAAGGGGCATACATCATCATCAAATTAGAGGAGAAAAGCATCAAATCTACATATTAAGGGAGGAGTACATCATGGATTTCAAGTAAAGATCATAACATCACAACATGGTTGGCAGCCCCAAGGAGGCCCCATTGCATGCAGTGAGTAAGCTACATCAAAACAAAGAGGTACACAAATTTGCATCATCTATACATTAATGCTATGGCATGGAGTATATTTGAATCTGCATTTTAAAGGATAAGTAAGAAAGTTGCATGATGCTAGTGAAATTAACAAAGGTACACATCTAATGAAGTAATGAAGCTACCCACATTTTATGTGCTTTGAGCTAATGAAATTTTTATCATCATGATGAAGTAACAATGCATTAAATGTCTTATTGATGTCCCTATTTGATTGGACAGTGCTTTGTTTGTTATATTTTTGCTATCAAAATAGAATGGCAGTGGTGATTCAATGCATCTACAACCTCAAAAACATGGCGACATCAATCCAATAATAGAAAATACATTACAAATGTCAAGCTCATAATCTCAATGAAATAAACAGTGTATAAAATAATATATGGTGCACAACAATAGTAAGCATGCAATGACAACAATAACATTGCATGATGCTCAAGCTCAAATTCAAAACAGTAAGTGTATTAATGTATGATCTAATAGAAGAAACCTCATTGATCATTACCTTTCACTCCTCCATCATTATAGAAGAGATAACTACCTACAACTATATTTCATAATTCCTCCTTTGAAGTATATATATATCAAGTATAATTATGAGTTTACATCATATATTTAGTCTTAATAAAATCTTATAAAACAACATAAGACTAACCCAAAATACTTTGTCTTAATAAAATCTTAATAAAATAATATATTTAGTCTTAATAAAATCTTATAAAACAACACACATTGTGTGAAGTGTTTGATCTCTCTTTCTTTATTTTGTTGTTGATATTCACTATGTGGTACTCCCCATTTATAATCATTTCATGAGGAAATGTCTTGATGGCTCATGAGCTGCAAACTAGGGCATCATGCATTATTTATGAGCTCACTATTTGAGCACCAACCAATCAAATAGGAACATGAGGTGCTCAAACAGTGAGCTCATAAACAATGCATGATTCCCTAGCTTGCAGCTCGCGAGCCATCAAGATATTTCCTCATGAAATGATCATAAACGGGGAGTACCACATAGTGAATATCAACAACAAAAAAAATAAAGAGAGATCAAACACTTTACACAATGCCTTGAAGGTAATAGAAATGATGCCCTAGCTCTCAAATCTTGCGGGTCATCAAGCATTCTAAATGAAAAGATGTAAATAATGCCAGTATTAAACAGTGAGCTTATAAACAATGTATGATGCCCTAGCTTGCAGCCCACAAGCCATCAAGACATTTCCTCATGAAATGATCATAAATGGGGAGTACCACATAGTGAATATCAATAGCAAAAAAAATAAAGAGAGATCAAACACTTCACACAATGCCTTGAAGGTAATAGAAATTATGTCCTAGCTCTCAAAGATCGTAGGTCATCAAGCATTCCAAATGAAAAGATGTAAATAATGCCAGTATTAAACAATGAGCTCATGAACAATGTATGATGCCCTAGCTTGCAGCCCGCGAGCCATCAAGACATTTCCTCATGAAATGATCATAAACGGGGAGTACCACATAGCTATTGAATATCAACAACAAAAATAAAGAGAGATCAAACACTTCCCACAATATATGTTGTTTTATAAGATTTGATTAAGACTAAATATATTATTTTATTAAGATTATATTAAGATAAAGTATTTTGGGTTAGTTTTATGTTGTTTTATAAGATATTTATTAAGACTAAATCTATGATGTAAACTCAATATAAAAAACAAAGCACCGACCAATCAAATAGGGACATGAGGTAATCAAGCAGTGAGCTCATAAACAATGCATGATGCCCTAGCTTGTAGCCCACGAGCCATCAAGACATTTCCTCATGAAATTATCATAAACAGGGAGTACCACATAGTGAATATCAATAGCAAAATAAATAAAGAGAGATCAAACACTTCACACAATGCCTTGAAGGTAATAGCAACGATGCCCTAGCTCTCAAAGCTCGTGGGTCATCCAGCATTCCAAATGCTAAGATGTAAACAATGTCATCTAGACATGTGTACTATGAGCTTTCCTGCAACAAATGGACTTTTGATGATTTTCACAATAGTACATGTGTTGCAGGAAAACTCAAAGTACTACTTAGGAAAATATGAATGTTCATCACCTATGCATATCAGAGTTGATCAAAGAAGGTATATGCACAACAAAACAAATAAAGAGAGATCAAAAACTTCACACAATGCCTTGAAGGTAATAGAAATGATCAAACACTTCAAAATAGGGACATCAATAATAAAATAGAGACGTCAATAATAAAATAATACACTTAATGGTTTGAATTTGAGCTCATAAAGATTAAGATATCCCTATTTTATTACTGATGTCCCTATTTACATATTTTCATCAAATGACCCAAAAACATCAAGAATGGTCCTATATGGTCACTAATAGCCAACTTTTAAAAGAATATGAATGAATATGCAAACATACATAAGTGGATGAACATAAATAATAAAGGTACCAAACATTGCCTCAAGTAATGAAGTGTTGACCCAGGGTTCAATTCAGTATACTCTTGTATGATCCAAAACTTGCAAGGAAGGAAAAGATGGGGTTAGATCCAAAGAATCTAAGCAATGCCTAGCACCCTATTACTGATTCTTATCTACAATTATGCATGTGCATAGTCAAGCCATACACTTCTAAAATGAACTATGCTACAGAACATGGGTGTGTGTTAATGTGATTCAAAAGCTATTATGGTGTAATACCCCAAAAATGGGCTATAAGTTCATTAATCTCCTACATCTTCAATTCGAACGAAATCGACATCAAAGTCCTAATCTAAGGCACATCTAAACATCATCGAATCATAATTGATTATCTTAAATTCTACATCGGGAAATATTCTTAGTAATATTCCTAATCATCATAATTATCTTTAATTTTATAATTATTTGGCAATAAATCACATTTATCCTAAAATTTGATTAATTAAATATTTTGCATATTTAATTAATTAGATTTAATATTTGCCACTTAATTGTTTAATAAAATTTAATTATATCTATTATTAATTGTATTATTTAATTTTGACAATAAATCAAAATTCTTATGAATAATTGATTAAATTCTTATTTAATTAATTAAAGCATGTTGTCATTATTTAATAATATAATTTTTAATAAAAGTTTGGTAAAATAGTTAATTAACCCATAAATTAATTATTTTATTTCAAAAAGCAGTTAAGTTGAGAATAAATCACTTTATTTATTTATTAAATCATAATTATCCATGTGCACATTCAAGGACCAGTTAAACTCAAAATTGGAAAATCAATGCAAGTTGTTAGCTTTTTGAAACTCAACATCTTTTCGAGTTTTAAAGTTGATCTAAACTTCTAATTCAAGTTGAACTGTGCTTTTGCATGATTTTTGTGACTTAATTATCTTTATTTAAAAATAACTCAAAAATCAAGTTGAGTTATTTGAGTGATTTATGGCTTTTTCTCATGCACCTCCAAAGCCTTGGATTTCTATAAAAACAAGGCTCAACTCTTCATAATTCATCTCATATTTTGCACAATCACACTGGAGAATTAGAATTGAAGAATCAAAGCTCTTGCGAATCGACATCTTTGTGAGATCAATCTTATTTTTGCATTCATAGCATATCAATTTTCAATAGCATTCATAGCATATCAATTTCATATTAGCATAGATTCATATCAGTTTTTATCATTCTTATTGCATAGAAAATATCAAAAATATAGATCAATTGCATTCAAATCCTTCATTTAGGTGTCGTCTAGGTCACTGATCTCGATTACAATCTGAGAACATCAATCTCGCACCTATTAGAAGGCAGTAAATCGCTCGGTTAGATTAGATTTCAATTTTGCACGATTTTGATTATAGCTAACCTCTAATGTTTTACTGAAGTGTTGTGTCTATAGATCAGGTACAATTTTTACACACACATTTATGGCGCCCACCGTGGGGCAACCCACCTTTGCATGCTAGTTTTAATTTTTTTGGGAGCTAAAACCCCAAAGTTTTAAAGATTTAATTTTCTCTCCCAAACCACTTGGAATTTTGGTTTTAAATTTTTTCCACAGGTTGGTGACATGTCAGAGAAGCAACACTAAAAAATTTAGAATTTTTTGAGATGTTTTGAATTTTTAATAATTTTTTCTTGAAATTCCAGAAAAAATTAATATCTAACGCAAATCAGCATATTTTTTGGAAATTTTTATATTTTTAGAAAGATCTTTAAATTTTACATGGGGTCCATTCTTTGTGTTTTAAATTTGGACATGATATCATAGCTCAAATAGTCAATTTACAAAAACTGGTCTATTTTGATAAAATGGGTCTCTAGGGCACAAATGAAGATATTTTTCTAAAATTTTTGCATTTTTGGAAAGCTCTCTATTTTTTAGTAGAGTTCTCTATTCTAAATTTCTATTTTTGTGGCCAAAATCATATCAAAAAAATCAGATCTTGTTGACTAGGTCAAATGCAGTGCAAAAAAATTAAAATTTTGTGATGGGTATGCACTTATTTTTCATATGATTCAATGCATGATATGAGTTGTCATTTGGATTAATTTCTAGTTATTATTGCTCCTAAAAATTGATTTTTAGATCTAACCCTAGGGTTTTCATAAGTTGAATATACCTTGCATATCTTGTTTGCTTGTTGGCTTGTTGGAGAGTTCGTAGCTTACTTGCATAGTAAAGCTCAACAAAAATTGCTAAAAATCAGGTCAAATCTACTAAGAGTGTTGCAAAGATCCAAGGTATTCTCCTTCATCTATTAACATTTCAATTTGGACTTAAAATAAATCTCTTATGTGTCTGGCTTGTGTGCATCCTTTCATGCTTTTATCTATTTCTACACACTTGCATAATTGATACTAGGTTGTGACCCCTTAAGGATTCATTAAGTAGTCTTAGAATACTTGTGATTGATCTTGATTGCTATCTTAGGTTATTGGACTCTCTAATCCACCAGCCCCTCATTTTCGCCCTGTGGTTGCAATCTCAGCGCTATAAAGGGGAGGGGTCAACAAGACATAAGCGTTAAGTGTTCCACTTGGCAACCCTTTTGTGCTTTTAGGAACTCACTTGTTTTCTAAGTTGGGGACTCATTTTCAGCTTGTGTGAGGTGTTAAGTGTTCCACCTTGTGGACTCATCTCATATTCACTTTAAGCGTTAAGTGTTCCTCTTTTTGCTTTTTGGGTACTTTTGGTAGATTTGCTTTTGGAAACATACATCTGTGCTCACATAGTAATTAGGCCCTATGAACACTATTCGTGATTCTTGAGAGATTGGATTCCTAGCAAAATCCTTCTTGACAATAGAATCCTTGTAGGTAGGGAGGATACTTAGTGTGTTTCACATTCAACTTGGTTAGTGTGTCTTCTCTTATTGATCGATACATTCTCTCCCAGGAGAGGTTGATAGATCACGTGGGGTTGACATCACGAGCTTTGGTGAATCAAAATTGGTTAGTGTGTCTTCTCTTATTGATTGATACATTCACTCCCCAGAGAGGTTGATAGATCACGTGGAGTTGGCATCATAGACCTTGGTGAAGCAAAACTTTGTCTTAGCGTGTCAGATTAATCTGCTTGCTTTGTTTGGGTTAAAAGTGAAAAGGTGTCAAAAACCTTAGATCTGGAGCCAAGTCCCCTTGTGGTATACTATTGTGAGTCATCTTTAGAGAGGGTTAACCGTAGCAAACAATCCCTTCACAGGGAAAACTGCATTGACGGAACCTCAAGCGGTAATAGCCATTTTTGCCATGGTAGTGCCAACCGCTATATAAATGTCCTTGTGGAAGAAACCTCCACGGGTATGGTTCATTGTTGGGTTGTCAGATCTCCCTAGCAGCTCTTGAAGATTAAGTTCTCAAACTGTGTCAAAACCCTGGTGCGCTAGGATTGGAGTTCACCCCTTTGAATCATAAAAGTTGCAGAGTCAAACCATTACTAAAAACCCTAGAGAGGCCAATTTTTCATTCTCAGGTATATGTGTGTTATTGCAAAACTTTTCAGAACATACATGATTAGTACTCTCAGGGATTAGCACAATTTGGTCACTTGATTGTTCATGCGCAAGGTTGCTTTCACCCTTGTTCATTATTTTTAGACGTGCTTGGAATCACTTGCTAGCTATTCTACATGCTTGTTTATCTACTTGGCTATTAAAAATGATCAAATCTGGTATAACCTTCAAAATCTAGATGGTACAAATTTGCAAACAATTCAAATCTGAAAACTCAAAATTTGCAAAATCTGAAGTAAAATTCTTTTCTGGAGTCAAAAGCCATCTCAGGAGGTCAAAAAGTCATACGAGTTTTGTCAACTATCATTTCATTGCTACCCAACTGTTGTATGAGTTTAGCAACTGTCGTTTCATAGACTACCCAGTGTTGTACGAGTCTATAGAGTGTCATTTGGAAAAATTTGAGAGTTGTTAGAAATTGTCAAATTGTAAGATATCCAATGTTTCCAGCCTAGTTCCAGAATCTGTCAAAAATATCATTATGTCAGGAATAGAGCAGTAGCTATTGAGCATTCTACCATTTTCTGAGATTAATCTTTTGAATCTGATCTAGCCTTCTGTTTGATCAATTTGAGTCCTTTTTATCTCGTGTCAAAACCTTGTCATAACTATCAATCTTCAATCAATCTTCAAAAATAGACTAAGTGTTGAGAACTTGTGTCCGCTATCTTTTGGGCGATCTATCCCATACATCCAGGGCACAGTATCCTTCACCCACGTCTCATCAGATCTTCAAAACTATCATAATCTTGACAAGGTTGCGTCATCCAATTTTCTCGAATCAAATTGTTCTTCAGTTGTCTTCGTCCTTTTCTTCTATTTCATTCAAAGTTAATGGTGGAGACCAGAGCTTCTTCACACAAGAAATCAGAAGAAACATCTCAGAACTTACTTTTGACCAATACCCCAGGTCCAACTCTTGAACAACTCATCAAGACAGGTATCTACGAAGATGACGGTCTCGGTAACTTTCGATTGAAAACTGGTTACATACCTCCTCTATCAACTCACAGAGGTAATCAACAAACTCCTCCTCAATCTGTTCCAGGGAGCCCAAAAACTCCTACCATGTCTCAAGTAGGGACAAACCATGGTTCTCTAGGAGGAGGATCCCAAGGACACCATTCTCAACATAATGCCAACCAAGAACCTACACCCTCTGAAATCCATCGATGTTAGAATGATGATGAATTCAAGAGAATGATGAGGCATTTCTTGAAAGTGGATAGAGAGGCATACTTTTTGCAATTAGCCCAGGAAGGAGCTAAACTTCCTCCTCACTTCAATGTCAAAGATATCATCATGCATGAGGAAGAAACTCCGATGACGGCCATAATGAACCAGCTGCATGCTATGCAGGTCAAAATGAATAAAATTGAGAAAGAGAAGGAACCCAAGGAATTCTCCATGGAGGCCCTTTGTCCTTTCCCTTTTGACAAAGAATTGTATATGCCTCCATTCCCAAAAAGAGTGGAGATGCCAAAGTATGACAAATATGAAGGACACTCTGATCCTCAAGATCATATCAGAGAGTTTTGTACACACTCCATGGAATTCATGCATGAACCGACCTATCTGATGCATCTTTTTCCTAGATCCTTGGGAGCAGCATCCATTCAATGGTTTTCAAGATTACCTTCTATGATCAAAACTTTTGAGGAATTGATTAAATTGTTTTATCAACAATATTCCTACAATATTCAACATCCGATTACCATGATTGATATCTGTAACCTCAAGCAATATCCAGGGGAATCATTCCTAACTTTTCTCAAGAGGTGGCGAAAGAAGTTTTCTCTATATGCTAGACCAATTCCCGAAATGGAGAAACTTGAAATCTTTATCAATAACCTTGTTCTAGAGCTCAACTATCCATTACAAATGCAAGATCATGTATCTTTTGATAAAATGGTGGATAATGCAATCAAGATTGAGAAAGTACTTGTCAAGAAAGGAGAAATCACACTTCAAAAGGACAATTCTGAATCTGGATCTAGCTCAAAAGATAAAAACAAGAGCTGGAATAGAAACAAAGGTATCATCTCTGATGGAGTTGTTGACACTATCTGCACCCCATCAAAGGCACTGGCCTACAATCTCACCCTTACCACCAAAGCCATTGAAGCTTCAGAGCAAAAATCTGCTGAACCATCTCCAAAGAAGCCATTCAAATGATGGGATAATAAATGAAAGTTTACTCCCCTGGGAGAATCTTTGGAATCTGCCCTGAGAACCCTGATAGCTAATAACATGATCTCTTTACCACCAATCTGAAACCCTGATCCGGATCCAAAACCATATTGGTGGAAAGATAATAAATTTTGTGCTTTCCATCGGACTAAAGGCCACAAGACTAATGGATGCTTCCACTTGAGGCATACCATTCAAGACTTGATAGATCAAGGGGACATCACGATTGATAATCCTACCAGCAATAATGATTACACAGCATTTACAGAATCATTTCCACAACATGGCAAGGGAGTTTCCACTTCTCAGCCTAACATGGGGGCAAAAGTCAACTATGCCTACCCTGGAAACAATGCTGTCATCAATATGGTTGAACCATGTCTCTCTGAGAGCTGCAATGTCATCACAATTATGCGAAGAGACCGAAATCATTCCTCAACTAATGCAGTTACCAGATCACAAGCTCAGGCTCATCTGAAAGGACAAACACCAAGTTCATCTAATGTCCCTAAGATACCTTTCAATCTCACATCTGCTTCCAAACAGAAGGCTACCTCGAAATCTTCCAATCCAAAGGATACAAGACCTACATCTTACAGCATCGTCCAACAACTCTAGAATACCAATGCCAAAATTTCTATGTTTGAGTTACTTCGAATATCTCCAGCTCACAGAGATATCCTAGACAAAGCTTTTCTCAGCTCTAATGTTCCTGATGATCTAGATCTAGACAAGTTCCAGACTATGGTTGGTCATCTAACGTCTCCGCAATATATCTCCTTTTCAGAGGAAGATGAGAACTCTTTGAGTCACCCACATAATCAGCCCTTACACATAGAAGTCTTGATCCAGAACCGTCGAGTCAAATGTGTGTTGATAGATGGGGGCACAGGCCTCAACATTTGTTCTTACAACTTAATCACACAATTGGGATTCTCAGAGATGGCTATTGATCCTCAAAAGAAGATCACCATAAAAGCCTATGACGAACAAGAAAGAGCTTCTAAAGGCACCATTGTCTTACCCATCCGAGTGGGTCCGGTCATCAAAGATACCACATGTCAGGTGCTTGATCTACCATTGGCTTACAATATCCTTCTAGGGAGACCCTGGATCCATGAAATGCAAGCCATTCCTTCTACGTACCATCAATGCTTGAAATTTCCCTATGAAGGGGTAGAAGTTACTATCCCAGTAGATCTAAGTACAACTTGAAATACATTGAAGGAAAGTGCCGATAAACTTGTACCTAATAATAGAGAATCTTCCATCAAGCAACAAAATGTGGCTTCCACATCAAAGATGGAAGACATTGCTAAAGAGATCAATATCAAAGAAAATGGGATGGGAGAATACACTATAGAGCCAGTCTTGTCTCTGACATCTCTCCCAATCTCACCTAAGTCGTATGGACAATCCTTGAAGTAGTCTAAATCAGAACCTAAGGAACCTATGGAAGCATACAAAAGAAATTTTATGGTGGAGCAAGTATCCAAACAAGAATTTGAAGAGGATGAAGTTGTGCTTGCATGGCTATACAAAGATGATTCTGAATCCAAAATTGTTCAACCTAGTGAATCTATAGCACCTACAATCCCTTCTAATTCATATGGTCCAGGGAACAGATTGATAGCCAAGATAGGATATTCTGGTCAAGGACCTCTAGGAATCAGAGGAAAGGGTCTTGTGACACCCATTCCACATATTGGTAGAGCCAACAAAGATACTAGTGGCTTAGGCTTTAAGAAGAAACCCTATCATCTCAAAGGTGGTTGTTCTCATGTCATAGAACAAATTGCACCAGGAGAACCCCTTCTCAAGAAAGAAGAGACAGAACCCTCAGATGATGATTCAGATAGTTCAGACCTCATCCCCTATGAAAAATTTCCTAAAGAGATCAAAGATCTTCTTGATGATAAAAATGATCCTATCAAAAGAATTAATGTAGTAGACACACAAGAACCTACTGTAGCACAAGAGATGGTTGCACCACAAGAACCAGCCAATCTCGAAGGCAATCAAACTGATCAAGAAGAAGGGGGTAGTTATTCTGACACTCATTCCCATGAATATGAATTCAAGTTAGAGACTGAGGGTAATCCTTCTTGGGGTATTCATCCTGATTTCACACATTTTCTAAGATTTCCTAGAGATCCCGAATCAGAAGCTGAGTCAAATGACTATGAATGGGGTACCATTCTAGAAGAAGATGATCTTATCACAGAGAAATATATTGATGTTATTCACCAATATGTATCTCAACCCAATGTAGGTCTAGAGTGAAACAATGAACTTAACGTGTCTGATCCACCTATGGCTGAAGAGGACTCCCATGATGATGTTGAGCCTATTCATGAAGTGAACATTTTGAGCTATAATATCACCTTTGAACCTGAGTGTCAGGTTAGGACCAATGATGACATATCCATGTTTGTGAACACCATATCCCAAGCCTTTCCCGCTTTGACTATCCAACGCCCTGATCTTATCGACCAAACTGCCACAAACCCAAGCCATGGTGTTTACACCTTTTCCAATGACTATGCCCTTGCTTGTTACCTCAATGCAGTCAAGCCTATGAGGACTTCCATCAGTGAACCGAGCGTCAGCATGACTAAGTCGGACATCAAATATCTTAGTCAAAAAAATAAAAAGAAAAAGAAAAAGAGTTCTGAGGTTGAAAACCACTTTGTGGCAGTCTCAGATCCTACAAAAGTAAAAAGAAAAGACGTATCTGAAGGTGAAAACCTCTTTGAGGCACCTAAGGATGAGATATTTGATGTCCTTCAGAGTCATTTACAGGATAGATCTCCAGTTCTGATTGAGCCCACTCAATCCATCAATTTGGGTACAACAGAGGAACCACAATTGGTACATGTAGCACAATCTCTATCAGAAGAAGAGAAACAGAAATTCACTACATTCTTATTAGAAAAAAAGATCAATTTTGCATGGAAATATTTAGATATGCCAGGATTGGATCCCAATCTCATTATGCACCATCTATCCATTGCTCCTGGAGTAAAACCAATCAAGCAAAAATTGAGAAAGATGCATCCTCATGTTGCACTCTTAGTCAAAGCAGAACTAGAAAAACTCCTAAAAGCTAGATTCATCTGTGTCATAGACTATGCTGAGTGGATCTCTAACATTGTACCTATTTCAAAACTAGATGGTTCAATCAAAGTGTGCACAGACTTTACAAATGTAAACAGAGCATGCCCGAAGGATGATTTTCCATTGCCTAACATTGATATGATAGTGGACATGACTGCGGGCTATGAAATGTATTCCTTAATGGATGGCTTTTCTGGGTACAACCAAATCAAAATTGCTCCAGAAGATCAAGAGAAAACAGCTTTCACATGTCCGTGGGGAACCTTCTATTGGAATGTTATGCCATTCGGACTCAAAAATGCTGGAGCTACATACCAAAGAGCAATGACATCTATTTTTCATAATATGATGCATAGAACAATGGAGGATTATGTTGATGATACCTTAGCAAAATCAATGATCAGAACTGAACATCTAACTGACTTGAGCATGATCCTTGATAGAATGGAAAAATTTAGTCTTTGACTAAATCCTAAGAAGTGTGCTTTTGGTGTCACTTCTGGAAAGCTCTTAGGATACATAGTTTCAAAGAAAGGCATTGAAGTTGATCCAGCTAAAGTCAAGGCTATAATAGAGATGCAACCTCCCACAAATATCAGTCAAATGAGGACGTTGCAAGGCAGAGTTAAATCTATCAGAAGATTCATATCACAGCTAGCGGACATATCACAGCCTTTTACAAAAACATTACATAAAGGTGTGACCTTTGCATGGAATGAAGAATGCGAGAACAATTTTAACCATATCAAGAAGTATCTATCAAATCCACCTATCTTGATGCCTCCTATTCATGGGAAGCCATTGATCTTGTATGTCTCTACAATAGCCAAATCACTGGGGGCATTGCTAGCACAACATGATGAGAATAAAAAGGAAAGAGCCATCTACTATATAAGCAGAACATTGGTGGCGTATGAAAAAAACTATTCTATGATTGAGAAAGCTTGTCTCGCTATGATCTTTGCATCATAGAAACTGAGACATTACATGTTAGCTCATACCACTCATTTGGTAGCTAAGATTGATCCACTGAAGTACCTACTAAGCAAAGCTGCCCTTACAGGTAGACTAGCTAAATGGGTCATGCTCTTGAGCAAATTTGACATTGAATATGTTGAAAGAAAAGCTATCAAAGGACAAGTCATTATTGATCAATTAGCTGAAGCACCACTGTTTGATGATACACCCATGCAAATGGAATTTCTCGATTCCTCTATCATGCACCTCTCTTCTAGAGCATGGCGGTTATTCTTTGATGGCTCCTACACACAGAATGGATCTGGAGCAGGCATATTGTTCATCACTCCTCAAGGATACTCGATACCCAAAGCATTCAGATTAAAGTTTCCTTGCACAAACAATATTGCTGAATATGAGGCACTTCTCAATGGTATGAAAATGGCAATACAGTGGAGAGTTACAGAGATGCACATCCATGGAGACTCACAATTGGTTATCCACCAAGTCAATGATGTGTACCAAACCAAAGATGAAAAGCTCATTCCTTACAAGAGAATGGTAGATGATTTAAAGAAATACTTCATCTCTATCACATTTGAGAAAATACCCAGAATGGAGAATAAGGCTGCTGATGCAATGGCGACACTATCTACTCTCTTACAGTAGCCCGAACATGAGCTACGCTATGAGTTCCTGGTGGAAGCCCTATCCTATCCTGCATATGACTCCCCTGAAACCCGCATGATCTGCACTGTTGTAGGTTATGACTCATCTCGCTACAAAAATCTATTCTCCTATCTCCACGACCAAATCATCCCTGAGTCCTTTAACCATTTTAAGAAATGAAACCTTATCCGATCCGCATCCCGATATGTCATCATTGGTAATGATCTGTACAAATGAGGTCTAGATGGTACACTGCTTAGATGTTTAGAATGGGAAGAGTCTCAATGTGCATTAGAGGAAGTCCACGAGGGTATATGTGGGTCACACTCGAATGGTTTAACGTTAGCTCGAAAACTTATTAGGGCCGGGTGCTATTGGCCTGAAATGGAGAAAGAGGCTATTAAATTTGCTAAAAACTGTCAACAGTGTCAAGTACATGGCAACTTGATTCATGCTCCAGGGAGAGATCTAATTCCCTTTACTACACAATGGCCTTTTCAACAATGGGCATTTGATCTCATAGGCACTATCCATCTGCACTCTTCTAATGGACATACCCATATCATCACAGCTACAGATTATTTTACAAAATGGGTAGAAGCAGTTCCTCTAACACAAGCAACGGGGAAACAGATCTCTATGTTCATCCTGAACTACATCATTTGCAGATATGGGATCCCTCATTCCATAGTCACAGACAATGGGGGACAATTCAAAAACAAGGACCTAGATGACTTATGTGCCAAATTCAAGATTAATCAACATTGGTCATCTATCTACTATCCTCAAAGGAATGGACAAGCTGAAGCTTCAAATAAAAATCTCTTGAAAATCTTGCACAGAACAGTGAATAAAACAGGAAGAGACTGGCATCTCATGATCAATCCAACTCTCTGGGCATATAGAACTAGTATCAGAACACCTACAGGGGCTACACCTTTCACTTTAGTTTATGGGTCTGAAGCGGTACTACCTATTGAGGTTGAAATCCCATCACTCAGAATCAGAATGCATGGACTTGTCACTGATGAAGACTATAGAGTGTCTAGGTTACAAGAACTTGAATTACTAGATGAACGCAGGCAAGTAGCGTATGATCATCTCAAAGTGTATTAGAAAAGAATGTCTAGAGGCTACAACAAGAAAGTCAGACATAGAGAATTTCAGGTTGGCGATCTAGTGTTGAGAGAAAATCCTAAAAATCAATCACATCAAGAACGCAAGGGGAAGTTCGAACCCAATTGACTGGGTCCCTTTGTTATCACTGCTACTTTTGGCTCTGGTGCCTATCAACTCTCAATGACTGAAGGAGAAAAGCTTTGAGAACCAATCAACATTCTCCATCTGAAGAAATTCTATGCCTAAGGCATTCAGTCTATGGTTAAATATCTTGAAAAAATCCTAAAAATCAAAAAAAGTCCTGAAAAAATGAACATCTTGGTGAAAACCTAGCAATAGGTGCCTTGATGATTCACAAAAAAATCAAAAACTATCAAAAATTCAAAAAAATAAGAAAATATCAAAAATTCAAAAAAAATTGAAAAAAATGAAAAATACAAAAAAAAAATTAAAAAAAAGAAAAAGTGCCTTAGTGAAAACTTGGAAACAGGCGCCTTGGTAGCAAAAATAGAATCTCTGCCAAGATGGTGAAAACCCGACAAACGGGTGCCACTTGTTCAAAATGCTCCATCTATCAGCACAATCTTGGTCTTTCCCAACTTTCAGTCTTGCTTTAGTTTGTAAATATCTCCCGTTTTGTTTTTGCATTTCCAGTTTTCAATAAGTCAGTCTGTACACCAACCAACTCCAGCATCTGTATCCTATCAATGTTTAACACTTGGGGGCAATCAATGTCATATCCTATGGTCTCCCATGTATCTTAGACAAATCATATCTAGTCAGAGTCCTTTGAAGCTTCAAGTTGAGTTTGTCTGTCTGTCTCGTCTCCAGAAAGGATTTTGCATCTACAACAACGCAATCAAACATCAAAACACACTGAAAACAATCTGTGCTTCATGCTTTTATCTCCTTGTATGCTTACTGATTCGCATTGAGATTTTTGCATATTGTGTCCCTTCGAGCTCTTCGATGATGTCCTTTATAGGATTTAGAGAGTGATGACTGGGGGCATAATCTTTTCTTTATTTTCTTCTTGTATGTGAAAATCTAACAACTTTGGAAATTATGGATTGAAATGGTGTCTGACTGTAAGAGCCTCTATCTCAAATTGGATGGTCATGCGTACCTCGACCATTGATACCCAGAAAATTCAAGGAAGTTTGATCTAACTATTATCTTTTTAAGTTCTTTCTCCTATTGTGGAACGCAATCCTGCCTAAGGATGTGAATAATAAAGGGTCACTACGGGTAATTCACACTGGATTTAGAATGATCTTTTGATTGTTTGATGGGTATGTTAAATGCAAGGCGTACTCAGGTCATCATGACATTTATGTTTTGATGCTTATACAAAATTGCTATATCAAAATGGACATGATATTCAGGCCATCCTGGCATTTGTGTCTTGTTGCTTATATCTACTCTGACATTCTGAAAATAAAATCAATATTCATATATCCATGGTTGTTAACCAGTGGGTGTTGTATTGATTCATGCGCATACAAATCGATATTCATATGTCTATGGTTTCATAGCTAGTGGGCATTGTATTGATTTATCCGGTTACCTAAAAGTTCAATGATGATAACAAATCGACATATGATCAGTGACTAGGTCCTAGGTCTTAGGTTGCATGTCTCATTGCATTTTGCATGTTGCATGATCTCACAATGACTAAACGAACTTCAATGCTTAAACAATTCTTCAATCGCCTCTTCAAGTCTAACAAGAACTGAATCTCACACGAAGGTTCCTCCAATGAAATCGCAAGTAGAATCCTTTTTCGGGATCAAAATTCAAATCTGAGATCATTCATATTATTAATTGCTTGCATAATCAACCTTCAATCATCACAGAAATCTAGTATTCAACTTAACTGATTATCTTACATCAAACTATCAAAATTTCAACTTTGTCAACATGGTCAACTCATGGTCAAACCTAGTCAAACTTGGTCTTTTGGGACCTTCCAACGATGCAGAATGTGTTCTTGAATGTGTTTCACCACACTTCTCAAATCAATTAACATGCTTCTAAACTATAACGCTGACTTTTCTTGTCAGATTTCAATTTTAATCCCAAAGGGGGCATGGTATTGCACATCATTCAAAGTCTGTCAATCAAGTCTATCAATATCTTTCATCAATGATCAAGACAAACAATCACGTCTAGTTACTGATTCATCAAAAGTCCTCATCACTCGGGGCAAATCTATCATCACTTGGGGCATATCAGATTCATCGATCCATATCAATCTGGTATTCTCCTAATCTTGTAAATTATATTAGTTTTTGCAACCATCAGATCATAGTGTTCTTTCCTTGGTTCTTCTGCAACTGAAGGATTCAGATGTGATACCTGCTAGTTCTGTTAAGACAATCGAGTCTAGAACGGGTCACTCACTTCTTTGCAATCCTAAGGTTCAGAATCAGGTATTTTGACATTTTTTCATAATCATAGGTTCATCGCTGCTATAGTGAACATTATCTCTGGTCATTCAGGACCTATTATCTCCATATCAAATCAATATCAATCAGCTTCTATCTCATATCAATTATCAATTTCAAATCAGTTTCATATCTCTATCAAACATAGACTATCTTTGAACCACTGCACTTTGCATAGTAATTCAAAGAGGGGCAAAATGTAATACCCCAAAAATGGGCTATAAGTTCATTAATCTCCTACATCTTCAATTCGAACGAAATCGACATCAAAGTCCTAATCTAAGGCACATCTAAACATCATCGAATCATAATTGATTATCTTAAATTCTACATCGGAGAATATTCCTAGTAATATTCCTAATCATCATAATTATCTTTAATTTTATAATTATTTGGCAATAAATCACATTTATCCTAAAATTTGATTAATTAAATATTTTGCATATTTAATTAATTAGATTTAATATTTGCCACTTAATTGTTTAATTAAATTTAATTATATCTATTATTAATTGTATTATTTAATTTTGACAATAAATCAAAATTCCTATGAATAATTATTAAATTCTTATTTAATTAATTAAAGCATGTTGTCATTATTTAATAATATAATTTTTAATAAAAGTTTGGTAAAATAGTTAATTAACCCATAAATTAATTATTTTATTTCAAAAAGTAGTTAAGTTGAGAATAAATCACTTTATTTATTTATTAAATCATAATTATCCATGTGCACATTCAAGGACCAGTTAAACTCAAAATTGGAAAATCAATGCAAGTTGTTAGCTTTTTGAAACTCAACATCTTTTCGAGTTTTAAAGTTGATCTAAACTTCTAATTCAAGTTGAACTGTGCTTTTGCATGATTTTTGTGACTTAATTATCTTTATTTAAAAATAACTCAAAAATCAAGTTGAGTTATTTGAGTGATTTATGGTTTTTTCTCATGCACCTCCAAAGCCTTGGATTTCTATAAAAACAAGGCTCAGCTCTTCATAATTCATCTCATATTTTGCACAATCACGCTGGAGAATTGGAATTAAAGAATCAAAGCTCTTGCGAATCGACATCTTTGTGAGATCAATCTTATTTTTGCATTCATAGCATATCAATTTTCAATAGCATTCATAGCATATCAATTTCATATTAGCATAGATTCATATCAGTTTTTATCATTCTTATTGCATAGAAAATATCAAAAATATAGATCAATTGCATTCAAATCCTTCATTTAGGTGTCGTCTAGGTCACTTATCTCGATTACAATCTGAGAACATCAATCTCGCACCTATTAGAAGGCAATAAATCGCTTGGTTAGATTAGATTTTAATTTTGCACAATTTTGATTATAGCTAACCTCTAATGTTTTACTGAAGTGTTGTGTCTACAGATCAGGTACAATTTTTACACACACATATGGAAGAATGTTTTATTATTGAGATAAGGATATCTTAATTCTACAAGAATAAATATTTTGAGAAATATTTAAATTTAATTTTGACAATAACATGAGGAGTGATATATTTCAAGCTTCAACGAGACTTCATACCATGTAGTGTTCGTAGATTATGTTCAATGCGTTATTTACACTTGTATTGGTGGGAAAACTCTTAAAAACATGCAAAAAAGATTGCATTCAACCATGTTGTTTACATGACAAATGTAGTTTACCTCTAGCCTAAATCAACATTGCATACAAATCTACGGATGGTGCGTGATATGAAGCCTCGCTCAAGCTTGAAAATGATGAGCATTATGATGTTGAGGTATGGTGTGGTAAGCACAAGTATAGTTTCTCATAAGCTGCTATTGGTATAGTTTTTTTTTCAATAGTTGCATAATTCAGCTTCTCCTATACTTACATGTATGTATACATTTTAGGCTTGGCTTTAATGTCATGTAAATTTGAGTGAAATGGTAATAATATTTAAGACCAACAAGTATGGCATTTTAAACAAGTATGCGTATACATTATATAACAGGAGTGATATATTTTAATGGAAACACTTAATGAGAAGGATGCCTATATAACAGGAGGAGTGATATATTTTAATGACAGTGGACATAGAAATTGCAGTGAAACTCAATAATTTATTATTGTAAGTGGACATAGAAATTATAGTGTAAGTAGTACGATGATTGTAAGTGGACATAAAAATTGCAGTGAAACTCTGTAATTTATTATGGCTTAGTGTTGTATATCCATAGTCAATGTCTATTTAAACTTTAGGATGATACTTATATGATGGCTTAAGTAAATTGTTCTTACCTTAAGACTAGTACACCATGGGATTAGAGGATGGTTGTTATAATAGCAACCATGTGTCTGTGGGATATTTTTATATTTTGTATTAAATGATGATACATATGTGTTTCTTCCTTTTACAATAGTTTATATTTTGATACTTATATCTTGAATTGTCAAATGACCAATGAGTGATAATTTCAAAAGTGTAACATAATTAAAAGCATGTGAATTCATATTGTACTTAATCTGAATGTCACTGTGTAATGTTTTTATTTATGATATTTCGAGACCCCTCTCCATTTTAAACTAACCTATGACTTCAAAGGAGGAATTATGAAATATAGTTATAGGTGGTTATCTCTTCTATAATGATGGAGGAGTCAAAGGTAATGATCAATAAGGTTGCTGCTATTAGATCATACATTAATACACTTACTATTTTGACAACAATAACATTGCATGATGCCAGAGCTCAAATTCAAAATAGTAAGTGTATTATTTTATTATTGATGTCCCTATTTTATTACTGATGTCCCTATTTGATCTAATAGCATCAATATAACAAACAGAGCACCAAAAAATCAAATAGGGACATGAGGTGCTCAAACAATGAGCTCATAAACAATGCATGATGCCCTATCTTGTAGCCCATGAGCCATCAAGACATTTCCTCATGAAATGATCATAAACAGGGAGTACCATCAAAATAAAATTGAGTTAATGAGAAGACAAAGCTCAAATGCCTACCTCAAGTCATGGCTGCCATATAAAGCTTAAATGCTAAAAAACTATGTTATAAAATTTCATGCCAAATTTCATCAAGAATGGTCCTATATGGTCACTAATAGCCAACTTTCAGAAGAATATGAATGAATATGCAAACATACATAAGTGGATGAACATAAATAATGAAGGTACCAAACATTGCCTAAAGTAATGAAGTGTTGACCCGGGATTCAATCTAGTATGCTCTTGTATGATCCAAAACCTATAAGGAAGGGAAAGATGGGGTTAGATACAAAGGATCTAAGCAATGTCTAGCACCTTATTACTATAATACCCCAAAAATGGGCTATAAGTTCATTAATCTTCTATATCAACATATCAAATGAAATCAACATTGAAGTCCTAACCAAAGGCACATCTGAGCATCATCGAATCCTAATTGATTATCATAAATTCTGCATCAGGAAATATTCCTAGTAATATTCTTAATTTATCTAATTATCTTTAATTTAATGATTATTTGGTGATAAATCACATTTATCCTAAGTTTGATTAATTGAATATTTTTATATTTAATTAATTAGATTTAATTCTGCCACTTAATTATTTAATTAAATTTAATTATATTTATTCCTAAGTATTATTATTTAAATTTGACAATAAATCAAAATTCCTATTATTAATTGATTAAATTCTTATTTAATTAATTAAAGCAAGTTGTCATATTTAATGATATTATTTTTGAATAAAAATTTGATTAAATGATTGATTAACCCATAAATCAATTATTTTATTTCAAAAATCAGTTAAGTTGAGAATAAATCACTTTATTTATTTATTAATTCATAATTATCCATGTGCACAATCAAAGAGCAGTTAAACTCCAAATCAGAAAATCAATGCAAGTTATTGACTTTTTGGAACTCAACATCATTTTTGAGTTTTAAAGTTGATCTAAACTTCTAATTTGAGTTAAACTCTGATTTGCATGTTTTTGTGAATTAAATTATCTTTATTTTCAGATAACTCAAAAATCAAGCTGAGTTAATTTGAGTGATTTATGGCTTTCTTTCATGCACCTCCAAAGCTATGGATTTCTATAAATTAAGGATTTATCTCTTCACAAATCATCCACAAGAATTGCATAATCACGCTAAAGAATTGCTATCTAGAGAATCAAAGCTTATTGTGAATCAAGGCTATTGTGAGATCAATTTAAATTTTACATTCATTTAGATTCATTTTTCATATCATTGCATAGAAAATATCAAAAAAATAGATTACTTTGCATTCATTCCATATCCATCTTTTGCATTCAAATCCTTTGTTTAGGTGTCGTCAAGGTCACTGATCTCGATAACAATCTGAGAACATCATACTCGCACCTATTAGAAGGCAGTAAATCACCTGGTTAGTTTAGCTTTCAATTCATTGCACGATTTTGATTTTTTTTAACCTTTAATGTTTTAATGAAGTGTTGTGTCTACAGATTAGGTACAAAATTCACACACACATTTCTGGCGCCCACCGTGGGGCAACCCACCTTTACATGCTAGTTTTGATTTTTTTGGGGAGCTAAAACCCTAAAGTTTCAAAGATTTAATTTTATCTCCCAAATGGCTTGGATTTTTACTTTGAAATGTTTTTTGTAGGTTGGACACATATTAGGGAAGCTACAATAAAAAATTTAGAATTTTCTAAGATGTTTTGAATTTTTAATAATTTTTTCTTGAAATTCTGAAAAAAATCAATATCTACCGCAAATTAACATATTTTTTAGAAATTTTTATATTTTAAAAAATCTCTTTAAATTATACAGGGGTTCCATTCTTTGTATTTTAAATTTGGATGCAACATAATAGCTCAAATAGTCAATTTATAAAAATTGGTCTGTTTTGGTAAAATAGGTTTCTAGGGCACAAATGAAGAGATTTTTCTAAAAATTTTACATTTTTGGAAAGCTCTCTATTTTTTAGTAGGGGTCTCTATTTTGAATTTCTATTTTTGTGGCCAACATCATATCAAAAAAATTAGATCTTGTTGACTAGGTCAAATGCAGCAAAAAAAAAAAAAATTGTGATGGGTATGCACTTATTTTTTTTACATGGTTCAGTGAATGATATGAGTTGTCATTTGGGTTAATTTCTAGTTATTATTGCTGATAATAATTGATTTTTAGAGCTAATCCTAGGGTTTTCATAAGTTGAAGATACGTTGCATATCTTGTTTGCTTGTTTGCTTGTTTTCTTATCAGAGAGTTTGTTGCTTGCTTGCGCAGGATTGCTTAACAAAGATAAAAATCAAGTAAATATCTACTAAGAACATCACCAGGATCTCAAGTATTCTACTTTTTCTGATAATATTTTGATTTAGACTTAAAATAAATCTCTCATGTGTCTAGCTTGAGTGCTTCTTTTCATGCTTTTGTTTTACACACTTGCATAATTGATACTAGGTTGTGACACCTTAGGTATTCATTTAAACAGTCTTAGATACTTGTGATGGATCTAGATTTCTATCTTGGGTTATTGGACTCCCTAATCCGCTGGACCCTCATTCCACCCTGTGGTTGCAATCTCAGTGCCATAAAGGGGAGGGGTCTAGAGGATAGAAGCGTTAATTGTTCCACTAGGCAACCCTTTTGTGCTTTTTAAAACTCACTTGTTTTCTAAGTTGTGGACTCATTTTTAGCTTGTTTGAGGGTTAATTGTTCCACCTTGTGGACTCACCTCATATTCTCTTTAAGCATTAAGTGTTCCTCTTTTTGCTTTTGGGTATTTTCAGTAGATTTACTTTCGGAAATATAGTTGTGCTCACATAGTAATTAGGCCCTATGAACACTATTTGTGATTCTTAAGAGATTGTATTCCTAGTGAAATCATTCTTGATGACAAAATCCTTGTAGGTAGGGAGGATACTTAGTGTGTTTCACATTCTACTTGGTTAGTGCATCTTCTCTTATTGATCGATACATTCTCTCTCCGTAGAGGTTGATAGATCACGTGGGGTTGACTTCACAGACCTTGGTGAAACAAACTTTATCTTAGTGTGTCAGATTAATCTGTTTGCTTTGTTTGGGTTAAAAGTGAAGAGGTGTCAAAACCTTGGATCTGGAGCCAAGTCCCCTTGTGGTATCATACTGTGAGTCACCTTTAGAGAGGGTTAACCATAGCGGATGATCCCTTCACAGGGCAAACTGCATTGACGGAACCTCAAGCGATAATAGCCATTTCAGACATGGTAGTAACAACCACTATATAAATGTCCTTGTGAGAGAAATCCTCAAGGGTGTGTTTTCATTGTGGGCTGTCAAATCTCCCTAGCAGACCTTGATTGATTAAATTCTCAGGCTGTGCCAAAACCCTGGTGCGCCAGGATTGGAGTTCGCCCTTTAATTTCACAAAAGTTACAGAGTCATACCATTACTAAAAACCCTAGTGAGGCCAAATTTTCATTTTCTAGGGTATATGTGCGTTATTGCAAAACATTTTTGGAACATACACAATTAGCGCTTTGGAGGATTAGAATGAATAAAATCACTTGATTGTTCATGCGCAAGGTTTCTTTTGCCCTTGTTCATTATTTTCAGACATGCTTGAAATCACTTGCTTGCTATTTTGCGTGCTTGTTTATCTATCTGGTTATTGAAAATGAACAAATTTGTTACAATCCTCAAATCTAGACAGTACAATTTGCAAACAATCTAAAACTGAAAACCCTAAATTTGCAAAATTTGAAGTGAAATTCTTTTTTGGAGTCAAAAGTCATCTCAAAAGGTCAAAAAGTCATACAAGTTTCTATCAAGTGTCATTTCATTACTGCCCAACTATCATATGGTAAGGAACCCAATGTTGTACGAGTCTTTCTGCCAGTCAAATTCAAAAAGTCAAATCCTGCTAGCAACTGTCGTATGAGCTTTTCAACTATCGTTTCATAGCATACCCACTGTCATACAAGTTTTTCAACTATCGTACGAGCTTTTCAACTATCATTTCATAGCATACCCATTGTCGTATGAGTCTACAGAGTGTCATTTGGGAAACTTTTTAAAGTTGTCATAATTGCCAGATATTTAGCTTTTTCAACCTATTTCCAGAATCTGTCGAACAAATCACTGTATCAAGAATAGAGTAGTAGCTATTGAGAATCCTATCATTATCCTAAAGTGGTCTTTTGAATCTGATTTAGCCTTCTATTTAATCAATTTGAGTCCTTTTCATCTTGTGTCAAAACCTTGTCATAACTATCAATCTTCAATCAATCATCAAAATGACTAAGTGTTGTGATATCTTGTCCACTATCTTTTGGGCAATCTACCCATACATCCAGGGCACAGTATCCTTCATCCACATCTAATCAAATCTTCAAATCAATCAAACCTTGACAAGGTTGCGTCATCTAATCATCTTGATTCAATTCATTCTTTCATTATCTGGATCTTATTCTTTTGTTTCACTCAAAGTTAATGGTGGAAACTATAGCTTCCTCACACAAGAAATCTGGAGAAGCATCCCAGACCTTACCTATAACCACTACTAGGGGTCCAACTCTTGAGAAACTCATCAATTCTAGTCTTTACAAGGATGATGGTCTTGGCAACTATCGATTAAAAACTGGTTACATTCCTCCTCCATCAACTCACGGAGGTACCTAACAAACCCCGCATCAATCTATTCCAAGGAGTCCACAAACTCCTACCATGTCTCAAGCAGGGACAAACTTTGGCTCTCAAAGAACTCAATCTCAACATGGTGCAGATCAAGAACCCACACCTGAAGAAATTGCTCAATATCAAAATGACGATAACTTCAAATGAATGATGAAGCATTTCTTGAAAGAAGATAGAGAGGCATACTTTTTACAATTAGCTCATCAAGGAGCTAAACTTCCTCCCAACTTTAATGTTGAAGATATCATTACGCATGAGGAAGAAACTCCACTCACAGCTATGATGAAATAGATGCATGCTATGCAAGTTGAACTTAACAATCTTAAGAAAGAGAAGGAACCCAAGGAATTCTCCATGGAAGCTCTATGCCCTTTTCCTTTTGACAAAGACTTGTATATGCCACCATTTCCAAAAAGAGTGGAGATGTCAAAGTATGATAAGTACGATGGACACTTTGATCCTCAAGATCATGTCAGAGAATTTTGTACACAATCAATAGAGTTCATACATGAACCAACCTATCTGATGCGTCTCTTCCCTCAATCTCTAGGGGGAGAAGCCATCCACTGGTTCTCTAGACTGACTTCTACTATCAAAACTTTTGAGGAGTTGATCAAATTGTTTTATCAGAAATACTCTTACAATATTCAACATCCAGTCACCATGATTGATATTTGTAATCTCAAGCAATATCCAGGAGAACCATTCCTAACATTTCTTAAGAGATGGAGGAAGAAGTTCTCTCTGTATGCCAAACCTATTTCAGAAACAGAAAAACTGGAAATCTTTATCAATAACCTTGTTCCAAAAATCAATTATCCTCTACAAATGCAAGATCATACATCTTTTGATAAGATGGTGGACAATGCTATTAAAATCAAAAAAGTGCTTGTGAAAAAAGGAGAAATCACACTTCAAAAAGACAAGTACGAATCAGGATCCAATTCTAAAGACAAGAATAAAAACTAGAACAAGAATAAAGGCATCATCATAGATGGTGTTGTTGACACTATCCATGCCCCATTAAAGGCACTAGCCTACAATCTAACTCTTGGTTCCCAAGCCATCAAAGCTTTAGAACAAAAGTCATATGAACCATCTCAAAAGAAGCTAGAATACAAAAGATGGGATAATAAATGAAATTTTACTCCTCTTGGAGAATCTTTGGAATCCACCATGAGAGCTCTACTAGCTAATAACATCATCTCTTTGCCAGTAATCTGACCACCTGATTCTGAGCCGAAGCCAAAATGGTGGAGAAAAAATGAATTCTGTGATTTCCATCAAGGTAAAGGTCACAAAATGAATAATTGCTTCCAGTTGAAACACACCATTCAAGATCTGATCAACTATGCCTACCCTAGAAATAATGTTTTCATTAATATGGTTGAACCATGTCTCTCTGAAAGTTGCAATGTCATCACAATTGTAAGAAGAGATAGACAAAATCAATCCACCAACGTGGTTACTCAATCACAAGCTCAAGCACATCTGAAAGGACAAATCTCAGACTCATCAAATGTCCCTAAGGTGCCCTTCAATCTTTCATCTACTTCCAAATAGAAGGCTACTTCCAAATCTTCCAATCCAAAGGATATGAGGCCTACATCTTATAGCATTGTTCAACAACTCTAGCACACTAATGCCAAAATCTCTATGTTTGAGTTGCTTCGAATCTCTCCAACTCATAGAGCTATACTAGACAAAGCTTTGCTCAGTTCCAATGTTCCTGATGACCATGATTTAGATAGGTTCCAGACTATGGTTGGACATCTTACATCTCCACAATATATCTCCTTTTTAGAGGAAGATGACAACTCCTTGAGTCACCCACATAATCAACCTTTGCATATAGAAGTCTTGATCCAGAATCGTAGAGTCAAACATGTGTTGATAGATGGGGGCACTGACCTAAACATTTGTTCCTCCAGCTTGATCACACAATTAGGATTTTTAGAATTAGCTATTGATCCTCGAAAGAAGATCACCATAAAAGCCTATGATGAATAAGAAAGATCTTCTAAAGGCACCATTGTCTTACCCATCAGAGCAGGTCCAGTTATCAGAGATACTATATGTCAAGTTCTTGATCTACCTTTGGCCTACAACATTCTTCTAGGGAGACCATGGATACATGAAATGCAAGCCATTCCTTCTACATACCATCAATGTTTGAAGTTTCCTTCTGAAGGAGTAGAGGTTACTATCCTCGCAGATCTAAATACAACTTGCAACACCTTGAAGGAAAGTGCAGATAAGCTTGTGCCTAATAATAGAGAATCTTCCATTGAACCAACTAAAGAAGCATCCACAACTAAAATGGAAGATCTTGCAAAAGAGGTTAATATCAAAGAAAATAGCATGGGAGAATATACTATCGAGAAAGTCTTATCTTTGACATCTCTCCCTATCTCGCCTAAGTCTTATGGGCAATCTTTGAAACAATCCAAACCAGACTCTAAAGAACCTCTTGAAGCATATAAAAAGAATTTTGTAGTAGAACAAGTATCCAAGAAAGAATTTGAAGAGGATGAAGTTGTGCTATCATGGCTATACAAAGATGAACCTGACTCTCAAGTTGTTCAAACTAGTGACTCTACAGTATCCAAACTCCCTTCTAAGTCGTATGGTCCAGGAGATAAATTAATAGCTAAGATGGGATATTCAGGTAAAGGACCTCTAGGAATTAGAGGAAAAGGTCTTGAGGCACCTCTCCCACATACTAGTAGAGCAAATAAGAATATTGTTGGCCTAGGCTTTAAGAAGAAGCCCTATCACCTCAAAGGTAATTTCTCTCATGTCATAGAGTAGATTGCACTAGGAGAACCTCTTCTTACAAAAGAAGAATCAGAACCATCAGATAGTGATTCAGACAGCTCAGAACTCATCCCCTATGAAAAATTTCCTAAAGAGATCAAAGACCTTCTTGATGATAAAGATGATCCAATCAAAAGAATTAATGTAATAGAAACACAAGAACCTACTATCAACCAAGAGATAGTTGCAACACAAGAACTAGCTAATCTTGAAAACAATCAAGAAGAGGGAGGTGGTAGTGATTCTGAGACAGATTCCCATGAGTATGAATTCAAATCAAAATTTGAGGGTAACCCTTCTTGGGGTATTCACCCTGACTTTACTCATGTTCTAAGATTTCCTTGAGATCCTAAATCAGAAGATGAATCTAATGACTATGAATGGGGAGCCATTCCAGAACTAGATGAGCTTATTACAGAGAAACATGTTGATTTTATTCACCAATATGCACCTCAACCCAACATAAGTCTAGAGTGAAATGATGAACCTATCAAGTCTGATCCACCTATGGCTGAATTGGACTCCCACAATGACATTGAGCCTATTCACAAATTGAATGTCTCAAGTTGTAATATCACCTTTGAACTCAAGCATCGGGTTAGGACCAATGATGACATATCCATATCCGTAAACACTATTTCCCAATCTTTCCCCACTTTGACTATCCAATATCCAGAACTTATTGATCAAACCTCCACAAATCCAAGCCATGGTATTTATACCTTCCCAAATGACTATGCCCTTGCTTGCTACCTCAATGTAGTTGAGCCTATGAGTACTTCCATCAGTGAACCCAGTGTTAGCATGATGGAGTCGGACATCAAATATCTTAGTCAAAAAAATAAGAATAAAAAGAAAAAGAAAAAGAGTTCTGAGGGTGAAAATGACTTTGTGGCAGTCTCAGAACCTACAAAAGTAAAAATAAAAGATGTATCCAAAGGTGAAAACCTTTTTGAGGCACCTAAGGATGATATATTTGATGTCCTTCTAAGTCATTTACAGGACAGATCTCCAGTTCTAATTGAACCCACCCAATCCATCAATTTGGGTACAATAGAGGAACCACAATTGGTACATGTAGCACAATCATTATCAAAAGAAGTGAAGCAAAAATTTACAACATTCCTCATAGAGAAAAAGATCAAATTTGCATGGAAATATTTAGATATGCCAGGATTGGATCCTAATCTTATAATGCATCATTTATCCATAGCTCCAAATGTCAAACTTGTTAAACAAAAGTTGAGAAAGATGCATCCTCACGTTGCACTCTTGGTAAAAGCTGAATTAGAGAAGCTCCTAAAAGTTGGATTCATCTGAGTTATTAACTATGTAGAGTGGATCTCCAATATTGCACTTGTTTCTAAACTAGATGGTTCAATCAGAGTGTGCACAAACTTTAGAGATGTGAATAGAGCATGCCCTAAGGATGATTTTCCACTACCTAACATTGATATGATAGTGGACATGACTGCGGGTTTCAAGATGTATTCCTTAATGGATGGTTTCTCTGGATATAACCAAATAAAAATTGCTCCAGAGGATCAAGAGAAAACTGCTTTCACATGTGCATGGGGCACCTTCTGTTGGAATGTCATGCTATTTGGGCTTAAAAATGCTGGTGCTACATATCAAAGAGAAATGACATCTATTTTCCATGACATGATGCATCAAACTATGGAAGATTATGTTGATGATACTTTAGCAAAATCTATGATTAGAACTAAACATCTAAAGGACTTGAGCATGATCCTAGACAAAATGGAAAAGTTTAGTCTCCAACTAAATCCTAAGAAGTGTGCTTTTGTTATCACTTCTGGAAAGCTCTTAGGATACATAGTTTCAAAAAAGGGCATTGAAGTTGATCCAGCTAAAGTAAAGGATATAATGGAGATGCAACCTCCTAAGAATATCAGTTAGATGAGGACATTGCAAGGAAGAGTTCAATCTATCAAAAGATTCATATCACAGCTAGCGAACATATCACAGCCTTTTACAAAAACATTACATAAAGGTGTGACCTTTGCATGGAATGAAGAATGTGAGAACAACTTTAACCATATCAAGAAGTATCTATCAAATCCACCTATCTTGATGCCTCCTATTCATGGGAAGCCATTAATCTTATATGTCTCCACTATAGATACATCACTGGGGGCATTGCTAGCACAGCACAATGAAGACAAAAAGGAAAGAGCTATATACTATATCAGTAGGGCATTGGTTGCATATGAGAAGAACTATTCAATGATTGAGAAAGCTTGTCTAGCTATGATCTTTGCATCATAGAAACTGAGACACTACATGTTAGCTCATACCACACAATTGGTAGCTAAAATTGATCCCCTCAAGTACCTACTAAGCAAAGCTGCCCTCACAGGTAGATTAGCTAAATGGGTTATGCTCTTAAGTGAATTTGACATTGAATATGTGGAAAGAAAAGCTATAAAAGGATAGGTTATTGCTGATCAATTAGTAGATGCACCTATGATTGACAATACACCAATGCAAATGGAATTTCCAAATTCCTCTATCATGACTCTTTCTTCTAAAGAATGGCAGTTATTCTTTGATGGCTCCTACACACATAATGGATCTAGAGCAGGCATATTGTTCATAACTCCTCAAGGATACTCAATCCCAAAAGCATTCAGATTAAAATTTCCTTGCACAAATAATATTGTGGAATATGAAGCCCTTTTGAATGGTATGAAACTAGCAATTGAGTGGAGAGTGACAGAGCTACACATTCATGGAGACTCTCAACTTGTTATTCATCAAGTCAATGATGTGTACCAAACTAAAGATGAAAATCTCATTCCTTACAAGAGAATGGTAGATGATTTAAAGAAATATTTCATATCTATCACATTTGAACAAATTCCTAGAACGGAGAACAAGGCTGCCAATGCAATGGCAACACTATCTACTTTATTACAGCAGCCTGAACATGAGCTACACTATGAGTTCCTAGTGGAAGCACTATCCTATCCTACATATGATTCCCCTAAAACCTGCATGATCTACACTATTGTAGGTCATGATTCAACCAGATACAAAAACCTATTTTCCTATCTCCAAGACCAAATCATCCCCGATACCTTCAACCGCCATGAAAAGAGATACCTTATTCATAATGCCTCTCGATATGTCATCATTGGTACTAATCTATACAAATGAGGTCTAGATGGTACACTACTTAGATGTTTAGAATGGGAAGAGTCTCAACGTGCATTAGAGGAAGTCCATGATGGTATTTGTGGGTCACACTCAAACGGTTTAACACTAGCTCAAAAACTTATTAGGGTTGGGTACTATTGGCCTGAAATGGAGAAAGCGGCTATCAAATTTGCTAAGAATTGTCAAAAGTTCCAAGTGCATGGCAACTTAATTCATGCTCCAGGGAGGGATCTAATCCCCTTTACAACACAATGGCCTTTTCACCAATGGGCATTTGATCTTATAGGAGCTATACCTCCTCATTCTTCTAATGGACATACCCATATAATCACAGCTATAGATTATTTTACAAAATGGGTAGAAGTCATCCCTTTGACACAAGCAATGGGGAAATAGATATCTATGTTCATATTGAACTATATCATATGTAGATATGGGATACCTCATTCCATAATCACAAATAACGGTGGACAATTCAAGAACAAAGACCTAGATGATCTATGTGCCAAATTCAAGATCACGCAACATTGGTCTTCTATCTACTATCCTCAAGGGAATGGACAAGTAGAGGCATCTAATAAGAATCTATTGAAAATATTGCATCGTACAGTTAATAAAATAGGAAGAGACTGGCATCTCATGATCAATCCAGCTCTCTGGGCCTACAGAACAAGTATCAGAACACCTACTGGGGCTACACCTTTCACTTTAGTTTATGGGTCTGAAGCGGTACTACCTATTAAGGTTGAAATCCCATCACTAAGAATTAGAATGCATGGTTTAGTAACTGATGATGACTACAGAGTGTCTAGGTTGCAAGAACTTGAACTACTAGATGAGCGTAGACAAGTAGCATATGATCATCTCAGAGTATATCAGAAGAGAATGTCTAGAGGTTACAACAAGAAAGTCAGACATAGAGAATTTCAGGTTGGTGATCTAGTCTTGAGAGAAAATCCTAAAAATCAATCACATCAAGAACGCAAGGGGAAGTTTGAACCCAACTGGTTGGGTCCCTTTTTTATCACTGCTACTTTTGGCTCTGGTGCCTATCAACTCTCAACAACTGAAGGAGAACAGCTCCAAGAACCAATCAACATTCTCCATCTAAAGAAATTCTATGCCTAAAGCATTCAGTCTATGGTAAAATGTCCTGAAAAAATCATAAAAATTGGAAAAAGTCCTAAAAAAATGAACATCTTGGTACAAACCTAGCAATAAGTGCCTTGATGATTCACAAAAAAATCAAAAAAATTAAAAAAATTAAAAAAAATTGAAAATTTTTTTTTTAAAAATGAGGAAAAAGAAAAACTGCCTTGGTGAAAACCTAGAAACAGGCACCTTGGTAGCAAAAATAGAATCTCTGCCAAGATGGTGAAAACCTGGCAAATGGGCACTACTTGTTTCAAAATGCTCCATCTATCAGCGCAATCTTGGTCTTTCCCAGCTTTCAGTCTTGCTTTAGTTTGTACATATCTCCCGGTTTGTTTCTGCATTTCCAGTTTTCAATAAGTCGATTTGTACACCAATCATCTCAAGCGTCTATATCCTATCAATGTTCAAAACTTGGGGGCAATCAATGTCAAATCCTATGGTCTCCAGTATATCTTAGACATATCATATCCGATCAGAGTCCTTTGAAGCTTCATTTGAGTCAGTCGGTTAGTCTCATCTCTAGAAAGGATTTTGCATCTACAACAACGCAATCAAACATTAAACTGAAAACAATCTATGCTTTATATGCTTTTATCTCCTTGTATGCTTACCATTTCACATTGAGATTTTTGCATATTATGTATCTTTGAGCTCTTTGATGATGTCCTTTATAGGATTTAGAGAGTGATGACTGGGGGCATAATCTTTTCTTTGTCTTCTGCTTGTATGTGAAAATCTAACAACTTTGGAAATTTTGGATTGAAATGGTGTCTGACTGTAAGAGCCTCTATCTTGAATTGGATGGCCATGCGTACCTTGACCATTGATACCCAAAAAATTCAAGGAAGTTTGATCTAACTATTGTCTTTTTGAGTGAGTTCTTTCTCCTACTGTGAAACGCGATCTTACCTAAGGATGTGAACAATAAAGGGTCACTACGGGTAATTCACATTGGTTTTAGAATGATCTCTTGACTATTTGATGTGTTTGAACGCAAGGCATATTTGGGTCATCATGACATTTATGTTTTGATGCTTATACAAATTTCTATATCAAAATGGACATGATATTCAAGTCATCTTGGCGCTTGTGCCTTGGTGCTTATATCTAATCCGACATTTCGAAAACAAAATCATTATTCATATGTCTATGGTTTCATAACTAGTGGGCATTGTATTGATTTATTCAGTTACCTAAAAGTTCAATGATGATAACAAATCAACATATGATCAGTGAGTAGGTCCTAGGTCTTAGGTTGCATTTCATACTACATGTCTCTTTGCATTTTTGCATGTTTCATGATCTCACAATGGCTCAACGAACTTCAATGCTTAAACAATTCTCCACTCGCATCTTCAAATCTAACAAGAGTTGAATCTCACACGAAGTTTCCTCCAACAAAATAGCAAGTAGAATCCTTTTTCGGGATCAAAATTAAAATTTGAGATCATTTATTATGTCAAAATCATGATTTAAAATTTTGGGCCCAGGACGGTCTACTGCTTGCATATTCGACCTTCGATCATCACAAAAATACAATATTCAACTTAATTGATTATCTTACATCAAACTATCAAAATTTCAACTTGGTTAACCATGGTCAACTCATGGTCAAACCTAGTCAAACTTGGTCTTCTGGACCTCCAAATGATGCACAATGCATTCTCGAACATGTTTAACCATTTTTCCAATCAATTAACATGCTTATGAACTATCAACGCTGACTTTTCTTGTCATATTTCAATTTTAATCCGAAGAGGGCATGGTATTGCACATCATTCAAAGTCTGTAATCAAATTTGAAATCATATATTTCCTCAATAATCAAGACAACAACCACGTCTAGTTGTTGATTCATCAAAAGTCCTCATCGCTCAGGGCAAATCTATCATCGCTTGGGGCATATCAGATTCATCGAGATCCATATCAATCTGGTATTCTCCTAATCTTGTAAATTGTATCAGTTTTTGCAACTATCAGTTCAATTGTGCTATTTCCTTGGTTCTTCGGTAACTGAAGGGTTTGGATGTGATACCTATGTGATTCTTCTAAAGACAATCGAGTCTGGAATCGGTCACTCACTTCTTTGCAATCATAAAGTTCAGAATCAAGCGTTTTGACGCTTTTGTTTCATTGGTTCATCACTATTATAGTTAACATTATCTTTGGTCATTCAGGACCTATTATCTTCATATCAAATCTTTCAATCAAATTCTATCTCATATCAATTATCAATTTCTAATCAGTTTCATATCTCTATCAAACAGAAACTATCTTTGAACCACTGCGCTTTGCACAGTAATTCAAAGAGGGGCAAAATGTAATACCCCAAAAATGGGCTATAAGTTCATTAATCTTCTATATCAACATATCAAATGAAATCAACATCAAAGTCCTAACCAAAGGCACATCTGAGCATCATCGAATCCTAATTGATTATCATAAATTCTGCATCAGAAAATATTCCTAGTAATATTCCTAATTTATCTAATTATCTTTAATTTAATGATTATTTGGTGATAAATCACATTTATCCTAAGTTTGATTAATTGAATATTTTTATATTTAATTAATTAGATTTAATTCTGCCACTTAATTATTTAATTGAATTTAATTGTATTTATTCCTAAGTATTATTATTTAAATTTGACAATAAATCAAAATTCTTATTATTAATTGATTAAATTCTTATCTAATTAATTAAAGCAAGTTGTCATATTTAATGATATTATTTTTGAATAAAAGTTTGATTAAATGATTGATTAACCCATAAATCAATTGTTTTATTTCAAAAATCAATTAAGTTGAGAATAAATCACTTTATTTATTTATTAATTCATAATTATCCATGTGCACAATCAAAGAGCAGTTAAACTCCAAATCAGAAAATCAATGCAAGTTATTGACTTTTTGGAACTCAACATCATTTGTGAGTTTTAAAGTTGATCTAAACTTCTAATTTGAGTTAAACTTTGATTTGCATGTTTTTGTGAATTAAATTATCTTTATTTTCAAATAACTCAAAAATCAAGCTGAGTTAATTTGAGTGATTTATGGCTTTCTTTCATGCACCTCCAAAGCCCTGGATTTCTATAAATTAAGGCTTTAGCTCTTCACAAATCATCCACAAGAATTGCATAATCACACTGAAGAATTTCTATTTGGAGAATCAAAGCTTATTGTGAATCAAGGCTATTGTGAGATGATGCAGGAGCATCTCAGGCTTTGAGCAATCTTGCATCAACCAAAAACATTTCCTGATTTATGCACCTATTTTCTGTTGTTTGCATTTAATCTTTACATTTTTGGTTTCATGTTGTGATAAGTTTACATGATGTTGAGAACCTATTTTTTAACCTTCTCCTATGAGCACATAAAGTTTGGATGGACTGTTTCAAAGTTACAGTTGTTTTCCTTGTCGTCGGAACAGTGTTTTCCTGTAGTTTTGGTGCTGATTGTTCATGTTGGCTCTCTTGATCCATATGGAATTTTATTTTTCACACTTAATGGATTCAAGGGGACCTAAATTAATATCATTCCCCAAGATCACAGCTTCTAATTCATTATGAGTCAAAAGTTATGGCCTTTTTGGCACAGGACCTATTTCCTGCTAGCTTTCGGGTCTGAGCCGTTACTGCAGTTTTGGTGCTGACTGTTCATGTTGGCGACCTTGATCCATAAGGAATATTATTTTTAACACTTAAGGAATTAAATTGGACCTAAATTACTATCATTTCCCAAGGGTGCAAACTCCAATTCATTATGAGTAAAAAGTTATGCCCGTTTTGCCTCGGGACCTATTTTCTGGCAATTTTTCGAGTGAAACGTGTGGTGTTTCTTCTTGTGATGTTCCATGTGATAAAATTAGACCTTGCAACCTTAATGGAATTTTTTTGGGTCATTTTTGGACCTAAATCCAAAGGCACATTAAGTTTTTATCATTCTTGATTAGTTTTGGTCCTTTTTTTTGGTCTGGACCTATATTGTAATTAAAAGCCTGACTGGCCAACTTGTGGCTTAGCTGGCTATATATTGAGGGCTTGGGTAGATGTTTAGTAGGAATTTGGATGGTAGATTGGTAGTAGGAGAGTAGCATCATATTGTATCTTGAGGGATCTTGAAGATTAGATTGTTATCTGATAGCTGTAACAGCAGAGCTAGTGGTTTGCATGCTTGGAGACAAGGAGATTGCTTGGAGGCTTGCGAGCTCAAGTTCAGATCTGCCTTAGTGTTTCCATCAATTGCTGATTTGTTTCAGAATTGAACTAGCTAAGGCATATAATAATTACTTTTGATTGTATTTGGCCCTAACCTGGAAGGCCTTACAGCCGGGCATGTTGAATGAAATTCAATTTTGAATCATTGTCTATTGTATTCTACTGTGCTTGTTGTTATTATAATCAGCAGTGTAGGTTTGGACAGTCCATTATTGGATCCTCCATCCCTGCCCTGCGTCATGAGATCAATTTGGTTTTTACATTTATTTAGATTCATTTTTCATATCATTGCATAGAAAATATCAAAAAAATAGATTACTTTGCATTCATTCCATATCCAGCTTTTGCATTCAAATCCTTCGTTTAGGTGTCGTCAAGGTCACTGATCTTGATAACAATCTGAGAACATCATACTCACACCTATTAGAAGGTAGTAAATCACCTGGTTAGTTTATCTTTCAATTCATTGCACGATTTCAATTTTTGCTAACCTCTAATATTATACTGAAGTGTTGTGTCTACAGATTAGGTACAAAATTCACACACACAATTATTGATCATCATCTAAAATTATGCATGTGCATAGTCAAGCCATACATAGACTCAAAAACATGGTACCATTGATCCAATAACAGAAAATACATTACAAATTCCAAGCTCACGATCTCAATAAAATAAACAATGTCTAAAACAATATATGGTGCACAACAGTAGCAAGCATGCAATGACAACAATAACATTGCATGATGCTCAAGCTCAAATTCAAAATATTAAGTGTATTAATGTATGATCTAATAGAAGCAACCTAATTGATCATTACCTTTGACTCCTCCATCATTATAAAAGAGATAACTACCTACAACTATATTTCATAATTCCTCCTTTGAATTCATAGGTTAGTTTAACTATTGGACAATGAGCTGATAGAAGTTTCGAGTATATTTGAATAAAAACTAAGAGTATTGAATTTTATTTGTTCCTATTGTGATTTCAGGGGAGAATAAGGCTAAGACCTTTTCAGCGGATCATGGTGTGGTATATAGCTTGTAAGTTTATAAGTTTGTACTTTTTTTGTTTGAGGCTTAATTATGCTATTTTTTAAATAGAAAGATTTTTCTTTCTTATTTCAAATTCATTCCTTCATATGTCATACCTGATTCATAGTGAATTCATAGGAGTTTCAAATAGATTTGAAGAAAAACTAAGAGCATTCAATTTTAACTATTCTTATTGTGAATTCAGGGGAGAAGAAGGCTAAGATCTTTACAGCTAATCTTGTGTGGGCAAGGTATGAAATTTGTGTGGGCTAACCTCCTTGTTCTGTTAGTGTCCTCTACGATTTTGGATGCTATATTTTCCCAAGTTTGGTTGGTGCCTTACTTTCCCTCTTTGGTTCCATGCTTGCTTACATTAAGAGTTCATTTTGTCTCTGATTAGGGCACTATTTCTCCTTGACTATATTCTTTTGGGGTCTAATCTATTGTAGTTGTTTCTTTTTTCTTTGAATCATTGCTTACAATTACTTTTGATGCAATATTTGTGTGAAGAACAAGAACAAAATGGTGAACGAGTGTATTTGACAAAGATAAACATGACACATTTTGTTGGGCTAATTGGGTTGGTCGGGTACCATTTACATGGCCTGGCCAGATATTAAACAATGAGCTCATGAAGAATGTCGATATTAAACAGTGAGCTCATGAATAATGTATGATGCCCTAGCTTGCAGCCTGTGAACCATCAAGATATTTCCTCATGAAATGATCATAAACGGGGAGTACCACATAGTGAATATCAACAACAAAACAAATAAAGAGAGATCAAACACTTCACACAATGCCTTGAAGGTAATAGAAATGATGCCCTAGCTCTCAAAGCTCACAGGTCATCAAGCATTCCAAATGAAAAGATGTAAATAATTCTAGTATTAAACAGTGAGCTCATGAACAATTTATGATGCCCTAACTTGCACCCCGTGAGCCATCAAGACATTTCCTCATGAAATGATCATAAATGGGGAGTACCACATAGTGAATATCAATAGCAAAACAAATAAAGAGAGATCAAACACTTCACACAATGCCTTGAAGGTAATAGCAATGATTCCCTAGCTCTCAAACCTCACAGGTCATCAAGCATTCCAAATGAAAAGATGTAAACAATGCTAGTATTCAATAGTGAGCTCATAAACAATGTATGATGCCCTAGCTTGTAGCCCGCGAGCCATCAAGATATTTCCTCATGAAATGATCATAAACTAGGAGTACCACATAGCGAATATCAATAGAAAAACAAATAAAGAGAGATCAAACACTTCACACAATGCCTTGAAGGTAATAACAATGATTCTCTAGCTCTCAAAGCTCGCAGGTCATCGAGCATTCCAAATGCTAAGATGTTAACAATGCAACTATTAACAATGCTAAGATGTAAACAATGCCACTGAAATTAATTTTATGAGAAGACAAAGCTTGAATGCCTACCTCAAGTGCCAATTCCCTCTTCCCACACAGTGTCAGCCTCTTCGTGCATGCCAAACTTGAATGCTCTCTTCGCGCCACGCAAAAGTGCAGTGTCATCTTCGCGGTAGCTCTTTGAATTCACAAATTACAAATGACACTTTTTTTCTTTTTTTTTGTTTATAACCAAATGGGTGTCACAATTACGATGTCATCATCACTATTATGACACCATCAAGGGAACTTGCAAAAAAAACACAAAAAACAAACACAAATTAAAGTGGCATCACAAATTGGCATCAAAATTTGACCCCAAATGTTGTAGTGAACCTTTTGTTGGAACGTCATGCCTTTCAGTCTAAAGAATGTTGGTGCAACATACCAACATGGAATGAAAACCATATTTCATGATATGATGCATAAAATCATGGAAGAATATGTGGATGATACACTAGCTAAATATACCACTAGAGACATGCACCTCTCTAATTTGGAAAGGATCTTCACTAGAATGGAACAATTGAAATTAAGGCTCAATTCAAAGAAGTGCACTTTTGGGGTCACTTCTTGCAAACTTCTTGGTTACATTGTCTTAGCACGAGGAATAAAAGTATATCCAACAAAGGTCAAAGCAATAATGGAAATGTAACCCCCACGAAACATCAATCAAACGAGGATGTTGCAAGAGAAACTACAATCCACCAAGAGATTTATCTCACAACTAGCTAATAAGTCATAACTCTTCACTAATAATTTGCATAAAGGTGTCACATTCAAGTGGAACGAGGATTGTGAAAATCATTTTAAACAAATCAAAGAGTACCTACCTAATCCTCCTGTATTAATGGATCCTCCTCCTAGTAATCCCTTATTACTCTACATATTAGCTATTGATTCTTCTTTGGGAGCATTTCTTATGCAGCATGATGATCAAGGACATGAGAGATCAATTTATTATATCAACAGAACACTAATCTCTTATGATCTCAACTACATAGTGATTGAAAAGGTTTGTCTAGTAGTAGTTTTTTCTTCTCAAAAGTTCATGCACTTTATGTTAGCCTACTCTATAGAGATGATAGCTAAAATTGATCCTATTAAGTTCTTACTCAGCAAGGCAACACTAACTAGATGATTGACTAAATGGGTCATGATCCTTAGTGAATTTGAAATCATGTATGTTGACCAAAAGGCAATCAAAGAGAAAGCATTAGTTGATCAACTAGAAGAAGCACCATTACAAGACACACGACCTATTGTGGTGGATTTTCATGATGAATCTATTCTACACTTGACCTAACATCCTTGGAAAATTTACTTTGATGGTTCATTCACACAACATGGCGCAGGAGCTGGAGTTTTGTTCATCTCCCCACAAGGTTAAAAAATTCCTAAGGCATTCAAGATTATTTTCCCATGCACTAACAATGTTGTGGAATATGAAGGGTTAGCTAATAGAATCAAACTAGCTATTGAGTGGAAGATCGAAGAACTTCATGTCTATGGTGATTCTCAGCTGGTAATCAACCAAGTCATTGATGAATACCAAAATAGAAATGAAAAGCTATTGCAATACAAATGCCTAGTTGATGATTTAAAGAAATACTTTGTGTTCATCACTTTCTAGCAGCTACCACATACATAGAACATAGCAATAGATGTTATGGCTACCTTAGCCTCGATGCTACAATTTGAAGAGCATCAATTCTATTATAATTTCCTAGTGGAAGAGCTCCTATTTCCTACTTATTATATGTCTAATTCTCAAATTTCATTCTCCATCATTGCTTTTGATACCTCTAGATATAGCCAGATCTATGCTTACCTAAAATACCAAACTATACCTGACTCTCTGTCTTGAAATGAAAAATAAAACATCATCTAAAACACCTCCTAGTATCTCATCAACACAAATGGCGTGTTTAGGAGAAGTCTTTATGATACACTTCTTATGTGTTTAGAGTGTGAGGAGTTTGAGAGAGTACTTAGGGAATTTAATGAGGGTATCTATGGAACGCACTCGAATGGTTTGTCTTTGGCAAAAAAGATCCTTAGAGTGGGTTATTACTAGCCCACTATGGAGAAGAATGTTGTCCAATTTGCTAAAACCTATCAGAAATGTCAATTTCATGGGAACCCGATTCATGTTCCCGCTTGGGATTTTCTACCTTTCATCACTCACTAGTCATTTCAACAATGGGGTTTTGATCTTGTGGATCAGATTTACCCTTCATCCTCTAATAGATATAAGTTCATCATAAAAGCTACTGAATATTTTACCAAGTGGCTTGAAGTGGTACCCCTTATCAAAGTAGCATGAAGCAGGTAGCTATGTTTATCCTTAACTATATCATCTGCATATATGGAATCCCCTCCTCGATTGTTACAGATAACAAAGGTCAGTTCAAGAATAGTGACATTGATGAGCTATGCACTAAGTTTAACATAACACATTATTCTTCCTCTACCTACTATCCTTAGGAGAATGGACACACAAAAGCCTCAAACAAAACAATCCTGAAAATCCTACACCGAATGATTAACAAGTTAGGAAGAGATTAACATTTATAAATCAATCTAGCTCTATGGGCTTACAAAACAAGCATTAGAATGCCTACGAGGGCTATTCCATTTTCATTGGTCTATGGTTATGAAAAAATCCTACCAATTGAAGTAGAGATACCTTCACTTAGGGTATCACTACATGGACTTATCACAGATTGTGATTATAGAATTCCCAACTTCAATAGCTTGAACTATTGGATAAATGAAAAAAAGATGCATTTGACCATTTTAGGGTCTATCAAAAGAAAATGTCCAAAGGCTACAACAAGAAAGTTCATCATCGAGAATTTTAGGTCAGTGATCTCTTTCTAAGAGAGAACCCAAAGAATCAACAACATCGAGAATGAAAGGGCAAATTTGAACTTAATTGGCTAGGTCCTTTTGTCATCACTACAACATTTGATTTTGGATCTTATCATCTAGCTACTCCAAAAGGTGATGTTCTTAGAGAGCCTCTCAAAGCTTTACACCTGAAACAATTCTACTGTTAGACATTCTACATCTTATACAACAATCTATGATCCTAAATTTTTTTATAAAAAGCATATAAAGTCATGAAAAATCCTAAAAAGTATAAAATGTCCTGAAAAAATGATCATCTTGGTGAAAAGATGGAAACATGCACCTTGATGTATCCACAAAAAAATCAAATATCAAAAATATCAAAAAGAATAAAAAAAATTAGAAAAAGAAAAAAAGTGCATTGGTGAAATCTTGGAAACTAGTGCCTTGGAAGCAAAAAAAAAAAATAATCCCAAGTGGTGAAAACCTGGCAAACATGCATCACTTGTAATCAACGCTCCATCTACCAATGCATAGTTGATCTCTCATGCTTCCATCAGCCTCTCTATGTTCATCTCGCTCTCCAGTCCTTGTGACATCATGGGATGGAGCTAGTCTTAGTCTTGTCCTCAGTCCTTATCTATAAATTGGGGAAAATTGTATGTCTATCTGAGCTATCAGTGCTTCATCACTTGATCAATCTCTTGACCTTAACCAAAGCCAGTATATCAGTCCTTCTCAATGGGTAATTTATCATTGATACTACTTGGTGTTTCTCAACACCCTAATCCTACAGTGTTTCTTAACACTACCAGTCTGGACATCATTGTGTTTCTCAGCACATATTAGATCTTGCACTATCTACTGCGCACTCGCACTTTCACACAAGCACGAAGGTGTTCCTTAAACAGCCAACACAAACTACATCCTAGAAAAATTGAAAACAATTGAGATATGTTGAACCATTTTCTTGTGTATTATCTGTTATCATGGATTTTTTCTTGCTATGTCTTCTAAGGTCACTCGACGATGTCTACTTGACTAGAGATTCACGATCGAAGGCATAACATGTTTTCTTTGATTTATGCTTGTGGTGTGATTTCAATGATCCTAAGTGGTCTAATAAACTAGGTGTCTATGGTAAGAGCCTCCATCACAGTTGGAATGTCGCACATACCTCTACCCTCTTTATTTGGACACTTAGATGAGATTGGAATTATCTCCTTGATATTTTCTTATGTGTAACACATAAGCTGATACTCTTGATTATCTCGGTAGTTTGTGCCTCAATACAGATGTTATCTTACAACAACAAACTTGAAACCATGTTCAGGTCATTTCAACGCTTATGTCTTGATGCTTACATATGTTTCCTACGTCTTATTCGATAAGTTTGTATTCATATATCCATGGTCCTTCTTGCACTAATGAAGGTTGTACTGACCTCCGATGTCCCAAATGCTCAAATAATGAAAAACAAATGACTACAGGATCAATGAATTGACTCATGTATTAGACTATATTTTTATTCTAGGGCTACTTTTTTTAGTTGTGCCTTTTTTTGGTTCCCTTGAGCCATCCCTCCTTTCTCTTCACCATAGCGATCAACTACATGTTCTGTTAACTTTGAATAGTATCTGTATAAACTAAGGTCATAATCATCATAAAAGGGGTCTAGAGTGCTAAGTTTTATCATCGCATGCATGACTACATATAAGAGAAGAGCTAACATTGATACATTAGAATGATCATAATATCAAAGCAGAAACAACATTACAATCTACATCTACACTATATAATTTAATGGTTACATATAAAGTAAAAGGCACATGGATCAACATCATAATCGTGGCATGAGATATATGCATCAATGATAGAAGTAATTAAAAACACACATAAGCATATACATAGATCAACATATAAGCATCAAGAGATAAATAATTATGAATTAGAATATCTCACAATATATATCTCAAAAATCAGTATCTCGAGTACAAAAATGGTGCATCCTCGATGCAGATATGTCAAATGGGGTACAATAAAAAAATGTGACAAGAAAGGGATAAGATAAGATAAGGGGAATCAGGATCAACTCCCTCCCTTTGCCTGATCTCGAGGTGGGGGAGGAGGGGCATCTTCTCTGGCTGGTGGAGGTACTAGTACAACCCCATCGAATTGGGTAGCAAACTATGAATATGATGATGTCCTAGCTCTAGCTAGAACTAACCCAATATACAATGCATAAAAATAGGTTGCCCATGAGGCCTACAGGTAGTTGTATGTTGTGAACTTTGAATCTATCAAAGCAGGCGATCCTAGTCGTAACTCAACCTTTGCTACCACTCATTGTGTCTTGGCTTTTTCCAAGTCTACTATAAGATAAGCCTCCCTACCCATTGTTGCCTCATCCCTAAGTGCCTCTGTAGATGGAGCCTACACTGTTGTCTCCTCCTCTCTAGCCCATGTATCCTCTCCCACCGGCCTGCCCTAACTGTCTCTCTGAAGGAGTTGGCCTCTATCCACCTTCCTCCACACCAGTCTCTCCCCCTCATCCTTGCTCAAGATTAAATTGGGAAAAAACTGAAATCTAATTTTTCAATTTTACTATGTTTTAGTAAACTGTATTTTTGAGGCTCTTCGATGCATTTATGGGAAAAAATGGTGCACAGAAATGCCAACTTGAAGTTGTCATTTCTAAAATTTGACTCTAGCTCTTTTGAATACCTTTCCAACACATTAAATGGTTCGCAAATCGGAGCTAGGACTAGAAAGTTATGCATTCTCCAAGTAGACCTAATTTTTATATATAGTTTTTTGATAATTTTTTATAGTTTGAATAGTTATTTGTAATAAATATTATGATGGCTCTTCATTTCATTTCCAAGGGATTTTGATGACCCTTGGGATCCATCAGACTTGTATAAACTCAAATACTCGAATAGAATGGATCAATTTTTGGTTTGCAATCTGGTTCTCAATTTTCGTATTAAATTCTATAATACTATAGGTATCACACCAGGTATTGTAATCTGGTTTCATAAATCAGATCAATCCTCCTCCATGTCCTCCTCTACTACCACTGCCACCCCCACAACTCCTAAAGATCCCCTCTCTCCCCTAGGCCTTTGTTGACCTAAATTACTTGTGCTAGCTCCACCGGATCCCTGTGGCTTCCCATCATGTCCCCTAGGAGTGCCTCCCCTTGGTGGCTCATCGAAAGGTTCATCCTCATCAGCTCGGGGTGCTTGGTTTTCTGGACCTATGAATCAAGGGAAGGGATGATCGATACAGTATTGGCAAAATATTGGTGTCACCCCTACATCAATAATAGCTTGGAGGTAGTACCAGTACACTCCTACAAGATCACGCAGCTCTTGGACTACAACAACATAAATAGGTTGAGGCCCCTAGTCATCCTCCTCATCAACATAGCGGGCGTATGCTACAAACTCAGTGAGCATGTCCTGACATTGCCCAACTAGCACTAGACACAACTAATGCAAAATTGCTCCACTATGGGAACACTCTTACAAGAAAGATAGTACATGTCAGAATTCAAAAAGAACATAGATATATCAAGAAGGAAAGTATAGTATTGAATAAACATAAAAAATTACAAGGGACTTACCTGCCAATCAATGGCCTGCTGCTAAACATGCAATAATACTCACGAGTAGAGCTCGTCCACCTCTCGCAACCTATGTAGGGTCATCATACCACTGCATTCATACCATCAAACTAACACTACCAAAATGAGGTCTTGACCAAATTGGGCTAATGAATATAGTCGGAATAACAAAAAATATAAGGTGTACCTGCTCCTCGGGAAGCCTATGCAACAAGGCATGTAATGAGAATGTGCTCCCATGCCTAGATCTACAAAACTATAACCTCGACCATCATACTCCTCCTATGTTGGTGCACGATCTTGTGTAACTCAAGGTACATATGGCATATAAAATAGGCTCCCTAGATGAACCTACATGACCAAGTCAACATATCATATAATATATGGCCCCATCCACATTGGAAGCCTTGTTGGCTCTAATCAATGACTACAACACACCCTATTAATCATGTTAAAATGCATTCCAATGGGTACTCCTATTCATACTATCAAATCATGTAGTCCCACGTGATGTGGCACTCCATGATCGTATCATTAGTGAATATCCTCTACATGGTTGGGATACCCTCAGAAGGATCTTGATCATAATATACAAGCTTTCCAATCACCAGAAGACATAGGATCTAATACACATCCTTGGGTGTCATAGTAATCTTAGTCATCAACAAATAGAATGTGTTATGCTTAAAGTAAAAGTGCTCTACCAGCATTGTAAGCAGTCTATGGTTCACACAGATATCAGGAAGTGTAAGGAGCTTACCCAACCCACACTGATCAAGTACGACTAGGTCATCAACAGATAGTAATTGAGCCAATTACATAGCCTGTGGGTATGCACATCTAAATATTAGATTAGAAAGATGAATCTAAAAAATGGAAAACAAATAAAAAAATCAGTAATCAGTCTCAATCAAACATCAATCTATCAAAAATCAACTACTAAGCATCTCTGAAAAGCTACAAAGTTACAACAGACAATAAACATTAACTACAAAGGACAAAAACTCAATTTTTGGATTGTACAATGAAAGAGTTGACTCACAAATATCGTACAATGAAACTCAAACAAGGGAGACGATATGATTTTTCAATGTAATAAGGTTCCCTGTATTGTACAATATGAGGGTACCTCTTGTACAAAAAAACATAGAACTGAAGATGATACACTTTTTCTAACCAGTTTATTGTACGATAAACCTCAAAGAGGCATGCGATACAATTCTTGCATCATACGATAAATTGATGATGAAAAACAAAAATGTGCTAAAAAGTCTCAAAAACTACAAAAATGACCAAAAACATAGGCAAGGATTGATCACTTATTGCTACGTCATACGCTCGAGGCCAGTTGTGTCATCTCTAGAGCTCAAATCAATGATTTTGGACTAGAATCGACATCTTTCTCGCTTTGAAAGGCTCTAGGCTCTCAAAAGTCAACTATAGAAAATGATTTGAAAATGACCCCTCTGGGCCCATTTTATAGGTTTTGACCTATTTTTTAAAGTGCTCGAAATCCCACAAAAATTGCACCCGTAGCGATGTTTTAAAACTATTTGCATGATCAAAATCAAAACTTGAGATCATTTACTTAGTCAAATTGTAAAGTCAACCCTCCTTGGTCAAATGTAGTTGACCATTGATGCTATCACTTCCCACTCACTTTCACCTTCATTTTTCCAACCTATGAGATCAATCTTATGGAAATTTATCGAATCTAAGTGCTCTCATGTTGGTCAACCTTGGTCAAAATTTAGTCAAATCTGGTCAACAAGACCTCAAAATAACTCCAAACAAGCTTCAATCTTTTTTGAATATGCTAGCAACTTGATCTTATTGATCAGTGTACTTTCAATCTAATTAGGCTTTAACCTCTTTGCCTCATTTTGATTTTGATCCTGAGGGGGCATGATAATATAGCAAACCTTCTTCTGCAAATCAATTCTTATCAACACATCAATTTAGGTTTCATGGCTTGGGGCATCTCAACTACATTAGGAATCATATAAAATTGAGATTCCCCACATCTCTCTCTCTCTCTCTCTCTCTCTCTCTCTCTGAAAGAGTGATCTCATTACTTCATATTGGATCACTCTGACAAACATCTATTTGATCTCTTGGGGCATGTTAGGTTCATCAGGACCCATATCAATCTAACATCATTCCCAGGGCATATCAGGTTCATTAGGACTCATATCTGTATAGTGAAAATGTGACCACACTTCTATGAATCCTTACATGCAAGGAAACTCAAGAATGAGCCCTCACAAATTGATCCATAGCTCTCTATGCATGGAGTTGCAAGATTTGTAAAATTACTCTCAGCTAGAGCTATAAACTCATGACCTTGCTAGTCAACCACACAATGAGAGATTCCAAATCAAAGACAAGGGCAACAATTCCAAGATCTCCAATGAAATCCAAATGAATGCAATGCAATGCAAAATTAATCTAAGATGAGCATGCAAGTATGAAAATTAGGCTATGAAAATGGAAATGAAAGAGTTACAAACCCTCTAATTAAGCTAGCTGAGATTAATCTATTGTATAAAGGAAATCTAAGCTATGAATGTCATGATTATGAAACTATGAAAGCAAACTAAATAAGATGCAACAATAATGTCTTCAAAGCTTGAATGCAAAAATGTCTTCAAAGAGCTCAAATGACCTAGAAAACCTGTAGCATAACATTAGCATAAAACCTAAGATATAAATGAGGAAGATAGTTCTCATTTTATAAGAAATGAGATGAAAATGGACCATTGAGATTAAGAGGCAAAAGACTTAATCAACGGTGGAGGAAAATAGAAGCTTGATCCTTGTGCACAAATATCCTCCAATAGAAAAATAGGAGTTGACTTTAGTGTCCATATGAGACAAAAAGTATTTTTTCTCTTTTTATAAAATAAGAATAATGTTTTATTTGTTCAACATAAGATAAGAAGAAAAGTGGAGATTTTTTATTTAAATAAAAGGGGAGGAAATTCTTTTTAATTAAATAAAGCCTTAGGATAAAGTGATTTTATTATTTAATTAAAAGAGATTTTTAATTAATTAAAAGGGAGCATGTTCTCTTAATTAAATAAGATTTTTATTTTTTCTCTTTTAAATTGAATAAGGCTCAAACCTTAGGAAATATTGAATTGATTATGATTTAATCAAGGAAATTGATATAATTGATATTGTTGATATTTGAAAATATTGATTCAGGGATTTGACAAATTGCTGAATGGGGGCCCAAAGTCTAGGCGACCATTTTAGGGTGCATACATTTGCCCCTCTTTGACTAATGTGAGATCGATTTGGGATCACATGTAGTCAAAGAATGAAGTTGAAATGTGAGATCGATTTGGGATCACAAAACAACTCAGATGTGAGGTCGATTCGGGATCACATCCGGACAAAACATAAACAAAGGATTCTAAACATGAGGTCAATTCGGGATCATATCCAAAATAAGAGATAAGAATATCAAGCTTGAGTGAAAGCTCACAGAAAGATAGTTGAATCAAGAAAATCAAGGAATCAATGATTAAAATCCAATAGGTACTGCCCCCTCGGAATTGAAATCGAAATCAGGTAGAGGAGAAGCAAAAAATTGATAAAAATGATCAAGTCACAATAAACCATAATTAAAGGATGGAGCATGATAGGATAACCATCAAACAGTGAAGATATGCCCCAGGTTGACGAGGTTTGACTAAAAAAGATATAGGATAAAGATTAAGTCAAACCTCAGAGAGAAGAAGTGAGAGGGGTGAATGAAAGACTAGAAGTTTGGAAGAGATGGGGATGAAGAAATGAAGGTGCCCCAGCGAAGATCGAAGGATCAGGCCTCAAAAGGTCAGTCAACTACGTAGAAGAATGAGAAAACTTGGAAACACGACCCGGATTTCAATTTTGAGTCTGAAAATGGATAGAAAATGATGTGATATGAAAGACCAGAAATGAAAGATATGATCAAGAAGAATCAAAAAATGAGCACAGTTGACCAACTAGTCCATAGATGATAAAAAGGAGAGCTCTCTCCATATGCAAGATGCAAAAACTAAACTATGATAAACCTAAGAATGCAAGCTACGATGAAAGTGGTTGACTTGCAAGGTCACAATGCCTATAGACATCTAATTATCATCATTGAGCATTATTAGTAGTGTCCTAAGATCATACAATCCACACTAGCATAACTATGTGGATATGAATATGATCTTTATTAGATAGAAATGTGGGAATCTCACCTAGGCATCAAAGACATGTAGGTCCAGATGACTAATGCAGTGAGATCACCTAAATTTTGATATGGTGAGATTATGCTTGTATCAAGACACATGAAAGTCAGGATAACTAGAAGCATGCACTCGCAAAATAGTCAAGGATAATACCTTGTCAATCCATAGTGTCAAGTAAGACCAGCATAAATGCTCATGACAATTAGGATCAATAAAATATACCCATAAACAGATAAAGAAAGAAAACATGTTCTCATACCCTCAGTCTTCTAGCTATGCATCATCAAAAACTTCTTAGGGAGAGACCACTCATCAAATAAATCCTCATAAACAGCACACAAAGAAAAATAAAGTCAACATATCTCAAGCGAGTTGATTGTCTAAGTACATGTGTGTTGGTCATAGATTTAGACTCTGGTTATCACATTTGCTAATGAGAAATATCGCATCATACTTAGACTATTGGGTAAGACATATAATAAGTGTTAAGAAACACTCAACACAAGGGTAGTGTTGAAAAACACTGTCTGGGGTGGTGTTGAAAAACACCTATTGTGAAATGCCCCAACAAATGCACCTAAAGGAACTATGCTAACAGGTACGCCCCTTAGATAAAAACAAAGACCAATTCCAGACCAAGTCAAATAAGGTCAAGGCATGATGGAGAAAGGTTCAGTGTCAAGGACACATGCTAAAATACAAGGGTGCAAAGGCCACAAGTAGCGCCTATTTCTAGGTTTTCACCACTTGGAATCATTTTCTTTTTTTTTTGAATTTTTTTTTATAATATTTTTTTATATTTTTTTCAGGACTTTATATGCTTTTTAGGGTTTTTTTTAGCATCATATATGATTTTTTTTGAAATTTTTTCAGGACCAATAAATATGTACAAAGGATGCCCTCAGACAGAATGGGCATCAAACTCCCAAGCAAGATCACATCATGTAGTCTCAGTGTCTAGCAAGGTGGGGAACAAGAGGGATTAGCAAGCTAGTGAGTGAGATGGAGGAAAGGAGAATGAAGGCAAATGGAGGGAAGAAATCCTCAAGGTCAAACTCTTCAAGAGTACCCAAGCTAGGGAAAAAATTATCATGCAAAACACATTTGGATAAGCAATGAAAGGCCAGCATAGGATAAGTCACAGAAGGAAAAGATGCAGTCCAAAGGAGTAGACATGTCAAGAGACTTCATAGCATCGTATTTTACTCTTTTTATTAGATCAAGACCAAGGGGGAAAAGGATAGCGAAAGGCTAGAATGAATGGAGAAAAATAAATATGAAGGCTAAACATGAATGGAATGAAAGCAAGATCATTGTAAGATAGCTCACAAGATAGCCAAATGTTCATGTATAGTTCAACATTGTCAAGATCAAAGAGATGACAAAATGGATGAAATATGTAGAAGAACTACATGTGATATCTGATTGCCAGGTTTTCATCATGGTGCTTATCTAAGGTGCCACAAGGAAGTGGTTTTCACCATAGGATGAATTTATTTCTCTTTACTTTTGCTACCAAGGCACTTGTTTCCAGGTTTTCACCATGGCACATTTCAATTTTTTCATTTTTTTCTATTTTTTTGAATTTTTCTATTTTTCTATTTTTTTGAATTTTTTTGGAAGAAGGAAAGCTTTTTAGATAATGCTCCTTGAAAGGATAAACCATGATATGCCAAGGATTCAAAATGATATGCTCAAAGATGTTGATAGGGAAAGGAAGATGGAAGAGAAAAATGGACGATAAGGTTTTATGTAAAGCGAGTGAGGTTGGAAGATAGGAGGAATAGGCAAATGAGGAAAAAGGATAGAAGGTAGAAGGATAATGAATGGAAGGATTGTGAAAGGGTAGATGGGAAGGAAGGCAAGATCAATGTCAACACACAACTTGAAGGGTGGTGAGAAGATGGAGGAAATGTGAATGAAGGAATACGAGAAGGAATATGGTGAATGTTTAGCAGAGGTTGCGGTTTAGGTGCATGGAATGGAAGAATGTTTTTGGAAGAAGATGAAGTGGAAGCTTTTGGAAGCTTGAATGTCAACTTCACTTTTTTTTCAATATTAAACTCTCTTAAGAGAGACTTTGGAATCCATATAGCCTTAGGCTTTTCATTTATTTTTGATGATCTAGAGAGGATATCTTCAATGATGGATTTTGGAACCCATACTTGTCTTGTATTTTTTGTTAGAATTTGTAATCTTTCCTTGGTGTATTTATAAACCAAAGTTAAACCATTAATCTTTACTTATTGTAATATATTAGGATATAAGCCAAGGTATCCTAATATACTTTTTTTTTGTCTTCTTTCCACTACATTCTATTTCGTCCTCTAGTGGAATATGTGAGGATAAATATTTATTGTAATTTGTAAATTAGTTTATTCCTCCTTAAGAGGAATCTCACACTTGGCCCACACACACTTATGAATGGTGGCATTCATAGACTTGGGAGTTACATTTCAACTCCTCTCTCTCATCTCTATTTAAGAGATGCTCCTCTCTCTCATTTCTCAAGGGATGATGAAGTTATTGTATTGAGCATGTTGCTCTTTTTCTCTTTTCTCTCTCATTTTAGGCTATGGCCTCATTCATAATGTCACAAGGGGTTTTCTTTGCTTTCCCCTTTCAAAAATCTTGCCTCATTGTGGTGGATCTTGGAGCACATTTGTGTTGTATCTTGAAGCTTTCTCTCTCCTTGTTTATGATAATATTTTTTCATGCATTCACTCACTTAGATTCTTTCTTGGTATTGTTTATTTTTACATATTTCTTTTTCATTTCTAACAGTTTTCTTCTTAGATATCTCTTTTGACTTTATGCCTTCATGTTGATTAGAGGAGACATGGTGATCTTCTTTTTTTGATGGATTCTTGTATTGCTTCTTTTTCTTGTATTGAACATTCAAGTTACTTCTAAAATACTTGGGACTTGTGGAAGGAGGAGAATATGAATGGTTTAGATGGGTGGATGGATGAAAAAGATTCAAGGGTATGCATCTATGTTAATCCTGAGGAAAGATAGGAGATGGAGGGACGTAAGGACCCAAGATGGATGATGAATTAGGAGAGTTAGGAGGGGAAAGTGAAGGGACATAAGGGCCCAAGATGGAAGGAAGACATGAAGCCTTTAGTATTGGTGGAGGAGGTCCAAGGATGGATGTGGAAGATACAAAAGGATAATTAATAGTTTCATCAACATCTATATGACAACCAAGGACATCAGCATCTTTAGAGTTAGCATTAAGATTTTCAATAGGATCATGAACATCTTGAATAGGAGCAACTTCTTTGATAGGATTGTTTAGAGCTTGCAAAGACTCAGGAAGAGTAGAAAGTGGAAGTGAACATGGAGTGGTAGAACAAGAAGATGGAAGACTTTGATCTTGACAAGGAGCTTTGGATAGCATAAGCATATAATTTTTCTCTTGATTTTCAATAGGCTTAACATTGGAAGTAACAACACCATTTTTAAGAACCTTAATGGAAGTATCATCTTTGGAAAGAACAAGTGGAGTAAGGTTATTTTGATTGTCAATAAGCTCAACAATGTAAGTAGTAGCTCGATCTTACTTAGGAGAAGATTGAAGACATGGTGGAATAGATGAGAAAGGGCGTAAAGGATTAAAAGAACCATGAAATGAATGAGAGATATTATGAATAGGATTGGATGACATGGAGGGTTCTTGATCTTGATCTTTCTTTATGTTCTTTTCTTTATCATTTTTAGAGTCCTCTTGACATGGAGCCACTTCTAAGGACAAGGAAGCAGGTTGGGATTGTATGGAAGACTTTGGAAGAGATGGTGAAGGACTAACTAAAGTAGGAATTATAACATATGAAGACTTAGGCTCTTCAGGTTTAGCATTATTGAAAGCATTCGCAGCCAAGTGAAGGTTAGCTTGAGTTTCTTTAAGAGGTAGCCCTTGAGGATAACTATAGGGAATCTCATGAAAAGCATTAGGACTTCTATTGAATGAAGGATTTGTGAAGGATTCGGAAGCTTTAGTAGATGTATGGGTATTGGATGAAGTAGGGGATGGAAGGGAACCATCACAAGATAAAGGTTTAGCATTAACATGATCTTGCTTGAGAGTGCAATCTTTATTTTCAGCATGAGAGTTCCTAGAGGAAGGATTCTTATAATATTTACGTTTCAAATTAGCACGATGCATTTTATATTCCTCAACAGTAGTAGCTAGATTATAATCAAGGTATTTTTCACAAAACTCATCAAAGCTTCTTTCAAAATTTGAATCATATAGATCACCATCACGATCTTTCTGATATGAGGACCCATTTCCAGTAAGCACAAGGACACGACTAGGAGGACTCTTAGGAATAGAGGTGTCATAGGTATCACTACATTGTCCATCATCATAGTCATCATAGTCATCATAGGTGGGTGTGTCACTCTTCATGGAAGAGGTATCATAAGGACCATCACGTTGCTCATTATGGTATGTCTTGTGAAGAGAAGTAATACTCTTTGAGGAAGTAGAAGAAGAATGAGATTGTGAAAAAGAGGAAATTGAAGACTTAGTGTAGGAAGATGACTTGGATAATGAGGAATTCAAATAATGTTTAGAAGAGTCATGATAAGATTTGGAAGATGAAGAATGTGAATAATGTTTAGAAGAATCATGATAAGATTTAGAATGTGAGGAATGATGAGAAGATTTAGAAGATGAAGAATATTTGGATGAGATCATGAGTATGATTCTATCAAAGGCATTTGATTTAATTGATTTTTCTTTTATTTTTTTCATAAATTCATCGCTCGTGAGAATTTTGGAGGAACAACACTTTTCGAATATGTCAATGAGCTCAAGATCATCTATTCTTAATAAAGGTTCCAAAACCAGATATTTGAGATTCATGGTTCTAGAAGAAGAAGAATCAAGCATAGGAGCAATAGAAGAGATAAAATAGAAGAAAATAGACTAGATAACAAGAGGAAAAGAATCAAGAAGAAGAGGAAGAAGAATTTCCCATGGGAATAAAAGACTTCAAAAGAACATGGGAAATGGAGAAGAAAGAAGAAGACTAAGATTCATCTTATGCAATTGATACCATAATGTTCATTGAGATGTTGAGCAACATGATAGCACCTAAGATCTAAGATCTGGACTGACCAAGGAAGACCAAGCTTCTAAGGAGAACTCACTACAACAAGATAGAACTCAGTTTCAATATTCCAATTAGATCTTTCAAAAGATTTCGCAATGATAATCAAGCACATAGAACAACAACCAAGGAGTTCAAGCAAACAGTCTTCAAGCAATGGGCAAGGGACAAAGCAACCTTGTGCATGAACAGAGATAGTGACTTAGTATTCTACTCCTTAAAGATTCTACTTGTGTATGTTCTTGAAAATGTTTTAGCAAGTACATAGAACACAATAACACCTTAACAAGCTATCTACAAGGATACACATGGCTTTCTAAGAGGATTCCTTGATATACGCAAGGTACGTGAGGCCCAAATCCATAGATGAGAAGAATCCAAAATCACATAGCCAGGGGGAGACAGTAACCCAAATCTCCTCCTTCACTTCTCAAAGGTATAAATTTATTTGAGGCTTAGCCAAGAGTGATATCAAACTCAATTCCCAAGAGAGGTGTCTTTCGATTCACCACCCGCTATTTATACTCCACCAGAACATGGGAGTTAAGGTCATCCCTTGAGGTGGTGTGTCCCCAAGTAGGCCTTCTAGAAATAAAATTAAGTAATTCACTATCAAAAGTATTTAAAGCACTAAAGGTGGAACACTTAACTCCTCAAGTAAATGTGAAGTAAGTCCAAAAGTGAAACATTTAACTCTTCAAGTGAATGTGAAGTGAGTCCAAAAGTGAAATATTTAACTCTTCAAGTGAATGTGAAGTGAGTCCACAAGGTGGGACATTTAACTCCTCACACAAACTCAAAGTGAGTCCAAAAGTGGAATATTTAACTCCTCACACAAACTCAAAGTGAGTCCACACCTTAGAAAACTAATGAGATCAAGAAAGCATAAAAAGGGGGAAACTTTGTGGAACACTTAACGCTCTTTTTAAGTAGACCCCTCCCCTATTTATGAATGTTGACCTTACATCCAAAGGGTGGTAATGAGGGGTGATTAGAAATAAATGAGTCCAACACCCAATTTAGCTAACAAGGTCAATCAAAATTAATCTAAAGTTGCTTATCAATACTACTCACAAATGACAAAGGGTTGAATCAATGGAATATTTAACTTTCCAAGAAAATATAGAGTGAGTCTACAAAGTGGTGCATTTAACTCCCTATGTAAACAAGGAATGAATCCATGCCCTCAATCACTCAATGAGATATTTTATATTGGAACCAAGAATTACTTAAGGTTTAAACACAAGCATTCACTTACATAAACTTGTAAAAATAAATCTATGTTCTTTCATTTCCCATTAAGAGCATCAATTGAAATGTGTTCTATGAAAGCATGTAAACACTCAAGCCAAACACATGAGAGGTTCAATTTTAATCTCAAAATTCAAATGTTGTAGAGATGGAACAAAGTACCTCAAGCAATTTTAAGCATTTCCATGAAAACAAGAGCACCTTCAAAACAACTTGTTAGACCAACAAAAGGTTAGCAAAATCCAAAATCTAACAATGGTTAGCACATGAAAAATTAGATAATCTGCAAAAAAAAACAAAAAAAAAAAACTGATCAAATGACAAAATCTGAAAATGAAACCATCATGGTTGGATTAGGCTCGGAAAAACCTTTCCAATGATATATAACACTTCAATTTTCGATACCGTTTGCAAAAATTTCTCAAAAATGGGTGGCACGGATTTGAAAACACTGAAATTTTCAAAAAATTTCAAAAAGATAGCTAAGAACCCGAAACTTTCAAGATAGATAAAATAGCTCAAAACAACTCACTGTCGGGTACAGGCAATAGTACAAATGCACATAAACAATGAATAAAAGCACACTAAATAGAAATGTTAGCGCAAAATATATGAATGTGTAGGACAGTTAAATGAATGCGCAACAAATCAGAATAAATGCACAGCAATGTTAACTAGATGTGAAAAACAATGAAACCAATGTGTAGAAAGTATGACAAACAAAAAAGAAATGTTGGAAAACTGCCAAAAATGGATGCGTAGGAACAATGAATGAATGCGCAGAAAATATGTATGCATCGCAGAACTTTATGTATGCACAAAATAGAGAGGCAAAAGCACAGAAACTGTATATGCACAACAAATCATGATGGATGTGCAACAATCATGGACAAATGCACAAAAACTCTTCGGGGTAAAATCTACACACGAAAAACTCAAAATAGAAAACCAAAGACCGTGAATTAAGCCGAAAATATGCCAAAAAAAATTGATAGAAAATGCAAAATTAAAGGACAAAGCTAATCTACCTTGTGGTCATGGGTTTGAGCTCCACAGTGGGTGCCAAAAATGTATGGTGAAAATGTGACCACACTTCTATGAATCCTTACATGCAAGGAAACTCAAGAATGAGCCCTCACAAATCGATCCATAGCTCTCTGTGCATGGAGTTGCAAGATTTGTAAAATTGCTCTCAGCTAGAGCTATAAACTCATGACCTTGCTAGTCAACCACACAATGAGAGATTCCAAATCAAAGACAAGGGCAACAATGCCAAGATCTCCAATGAAATCCAAATGAATGCAATGCAATGCAAAATTAATCTAAAATGAGTATGCAAATTAGGCTATGAAAATGAAAATGAAAGAGTTACAAACCCTCTAATTAAGCTAGGTGAGATTAATCTATTGTATAAAGGAAATCTAAGCTATGAATGTCATGATTATGCAACTATGAAAGCAAACTAAATAAGATGCAACAATAATGTCTTCAAAGCTTGAATGCAAGAATGTCTTCAAAGAGCTCAAATGACCTAGAAAACCTGTAGCATAACATTAGCATAAAACCTAAGATATAAATGAGGAAGAGAGCTCTCCTTTTATAAGAAATGATGAAAATGGACCATTGAGATTAAGAGGCAAAAGACTTAATCAACGGTGGAGGAAAATAGAAGCTTGATCCTTGTGCACAAATATCCTCCAATAGAAAAATAGCAGTTGACTTTAGTGTCCATATGAGACAAAAAGTATTTTTTCTCTTTTTATAAAATAAGAATAATGCTTTATTTGTGCAACATAGGATAAGAAGAAAAGTGGAGATTTTTTATTTAAATAAAAGGGGAGGAAATTCCTTTTAATTAAATAAAGGCTTAGGATAAAGTGATTTTATTATTTAATTAAAAGAGATTTTTAATTAATTAAAAGGGAGCATGTTCTCTTAATTAAATAAGATTTTTATTTTTTCTCTTTTAAATTGAATAAGGCTCAAACCTTAGGAAATATTGAATTGACTATGATTTGATCAAGGAAATTGATATAATTGATATTGTTGATATTTGAAAATATTGATTTAGGGATTTGACAAATTGCTGAATGGGGGCCCAAAGTCTAGGCGACCATTTTAGGGTGCATACAATATCAATCTGGTATTGTTTCTAAATCATGTGTTTGGCTTCCTTAGAATCCTTGTCAAAGAAATTATCTCAAAAATCATTGGACATATATTCAGTCTCATCACTTCATATCAAGATGGATACTCTCATTTTGCTTGTCATTCTTTACTCAATCAATTTTGAAGCTGATATCTCTTATCGATCTTCATTCGATCAAGTTTGGAGTTGATTCTCCTTATCAGAAATAGCCTCATTAGTTCACATCAAGTTGTTCTCTGATTTAGCAACTATCTATTCTTTGAATCAACATGTTTCTCGCACATCGATTCAAAGAGGCGCAAATGTAATCACTTAAAATTTGTCTATTAGAAGCTAAGCCCCCAATTTTGATTAAATATCCTTAAGAAAAATTCTAAAATTCAAAGGCATAATTACTAGACATAATTATGTAAGCAACCCAATTAATCCCCCTTACATAATTAAATTATTTCTAAAAATCAAGCCTAAATCATTTCTAAACTTGAAAAAATCATTTAATTGTCAAAACTTACCTTTAATATAAAGTCTTAACACTTTTATTAAAAAGAGCACTTTGTGCAAACTTAATCTTGATTAAATGATAATTAAAAGAGGATTTGTTATTTTGTCTTATTCTCCCATCAAGATTGCCCAATAAAAATTTTTGAATCCTCTCACACGGATTGATCTATTCTCACCACTCATCTCTACCTAACATATTTTGCCTCTTAATCCCCATCCTCCATTCTTCAAGCAATTCCTTTAAAATGAAACTCTTCCTTAGCTCAATGGTCCCAATCTTGATCTTTTTCATCTTAGTAATTTTCATTGTTGCATTCTTCAGTACTCTTAGCATTCTAGTTTGCTTTCTTGCATTATTTATCATAGCATAGTTCCTTGCATTATCATTCTAGAATACTAGTTGTTTGAATCAATTATAGCTTAATTCTCTCATTTTAGCTTTATTAATCTTGCATTATAGTTCATTTCTAGTTTTACATTGCATTTGAATCTTCCATTTTGAATATTCAAGTCACTAATCCTTCATGCCAAGCATCATAAAAAGGACTAAACTTGCTTCAACTAGGAAGTAATAAGTTGCTTTTGAAAATTTAGTTGGTTTATTTAATATGGCCTCCTATAGCTAAATTATTGAGTTAATTATTTATTGAGTGTTGGTTGCATCTCAATTTGATGTCAATATTTAACCACACCTACTTCCTCAAAATTCAAAAGATTTGAAAAATAGAAGAAAAGAGAAGAAAGAAGAATTAATAGAGAAGACAAACAACCAGCGTGCAAAACTCCTGCCACATGTCCCTTCTTCAAGATTTGATTTTCTTATTCATACTTCATCTAACTGAATTTTTTTTCTCTATTATGCCTTTCATAGCCCACCCACAACTAAAAAAATACTTTCATAATAGTCAAAATTTGCATTGCCATAAACTAAAATCTGCTATATCTATTACAACAAACATTATTGTAAACACATTTTCATGAGTTTTGTCCTAATGTAAAACTATTCATCTGGTCACAAAGAGACACCCAAGGTTAGAGTGTGTCCATAGATGCTAGGGTGCTAGTTTGGATCCCAGCCATAGCCATGAGCCATGCCCCTATCACACTACAGTGAATTTGGATATAGGGAAGGGGAAAATGTAGGATTCTAATCATCTCCCCTCATAGAAGAGACCCATGAGAATAGATACAAGTGAAAATTGGACTTTAGAAAATTCCACATCTCCAGTTCCTATAGACATTCCCCAATCCATATCCCAACATCGAGGGAGAAATAGAGTGGTAGCCTTAAGGGACTAAACTCCTAATGAACCCCAACAAGCTCCCACAACTTGGCAATATGATATTATCGCATGCCAATTAGGTTGAGAAATCTCTACAACAATAAAGTGCAACATCAACCCATGATCCTTATATACTTATTGCAATAGGGTCTTCCCCAGTCTCAACCTCATGCAACAAACAATGCCACTCATGAAATTTCTCACTATTACCATTACAAATACACAAAATGCCATCAAAACAAAAGGGAAAGGGACCTTATAATCAACAAACTAAAACACTTATCTTACCAAGGGGGACACTTTTTTTTAATTATCTTTATATACTTTATGTTTTAATTGGTCATTTAGTCACTACCAAAGGGAGAAACTACATAGAATGCACATGATCTCATATGTAATCAGTTATAAATAACATTCCTCCAGGTTTCAAATCAACTGTCACAACTTTCTAATTCAAGAAATCTTTGTATTGCATGTAATCTCATCCACGTCAGCTATAAATAACATTCCTCTAGGTTTCAAATCAACTATTAGAACTTGCTAATTCAAGCAATCTTTCTATTGCACATAATCTCATCCAAAGTCGGCTATAAATAACATTCCTCCAGGTTTCAAATCAACTGAAATGGCTATGCAGCAACCAGCACCTGATTAGACAATTTGTTTGCATTTATTAAATAAATTAAAAATCACAAAATAATTATATTATAGTTTTAAATTTAATTAATAAATGTAAGAAAATCATCAAATCAAGTGTAATTTGGTTGTTGCATAGACATTGCCCAAATTGAGTGCCACAACTTGCTAATTCAGGCAATCTTTGTACTGAAGTTCACAATTGTGAAATCTTTTCAAGTTGAAATTTTTAGTTATCACAACATATCATAAAAGGAATGATGGCAAGTCATAATGATTATCTGATCTGCATCATATTTCATGTGTAAATGCATCATCCTTCAGATGTCACTTCTGATATGAAACCTATCTATCGTCACTCTGCAATCCCCAAAATGTAGTAAAAAAATCTTTAATTTTAAAGCATGGAAATATTAGCTCACATGGTAGCACACATGTCATTAGCTCAACCACATAACACTCAACATGGTTTGAATTGTACACACTCCCTTTAGCATTTCCTCAATCACTTGTCACCACCTCGCACAACCGCGAGCCAAAATAACTATCTTAAAAAATTGTCACAGAGCTATAACTAACTCATCATGAGTTACATTTTCTTTGTTTCATCCTCACAACCCATCCACCTTAGCTATAGTGTAAACCTACGAAACTGCAACATGGGACCACACCATTGTGTTAACCCATTAAATGCATGCCACATGTAACATCCTTGCTTCATTGCGGGCAAAAAGAAGGTCCAATAAAAACAAGCTTTCATTCATTTTTCCATTCTATTAAGTGATACACATGCATATTTTCCTTTCTTCCTCATGATGTTTCCATTCCTTTAAAATGTAAGAATGATTTGATGCATCTTTTAACAGTTATAAAGTAGGGAAACAAAGAAAAATTTGTATTCAACTTCTTCCAAGCTTAACAAAAACTTGTGCCTCAACTAGAAGAGGCCTTATAAATATCAATTAGCCCATCCCCAATAGTACCCAACTGATTTTTGAATGGGTGACCATTAGGATTTTAAAATTGCACTTTTGCACTAGAAAGTTGCAAAAGTTGCCAATGCAACTTTTTACAACTTTTTGCCCTACTTTACAAACTAACTCAAAACTTGATGCCTATACCTAATACATTCAAAATAGACAATATCAGCCCAATTACATCATTTCCACTTATTTTGGAGACACTTTGAGTGGTTTTACCATGTTTGATCCAATCATGACCTTATAGGTCTACATGAGTTTAATCGCATCAATTGCCTTACAAAAATATTTGAACTAATTATAAATGGTATTTAGGACCTTATGAGAATCATCCTTCTCCCCATAAAACTTACTAACTAGGGTTACTATGATTTTTACTGAGCTCATTGATGAGGCCAATTTAAGGCCTATTTGGTTCATGTTTTTATGGCTAGGACTTGGGGAACTTTATGAGCTTTTGGTGGACTTATTCAGACTGCTTATGTTTAAACTACTATGTGTGTGTGCATTTTGAATTTTTTAAGATTAAATAAAATGTTGAACATATATGTTATATAGCTACATGGAATGGAATATTGTGTCTTTCTATCTTATATTGCTTGGGTATTTCTTCTTGTAGCCATGTGATAAGAGAAAAGCTAATACAAGGAAAACTTATTATGAATTTTATCTTGGATATGTATTGTGATTTTTGCATATGCACACTAATCTTTTGCAGTAAAATGGTGAGTCAGCAAGGGAAGAAGAAGTCAGCATCAGAGGATAAAGTGGTGATAAGAAGTTGTTTAACTATTTTGAACTCATAATGATTCCATTACTTTTAGTCATCAATTATTACCATTACGGGCTGAGTCAACACGGTTATCAACCATTATGGAGAAAATATAGAAGTCATGAACTCCTAAATTCATGTGCAACTGAATGCAACCTACTCTTGTATTAAATGATGTTGTTTTGTATCTTCAATATTGTCATATCCCTAACACTGGAGAATCCTAGATTTTGGGAGTTTTGTTCTATTTTGATGTTATAAATAAGCTAGAGTTTAGATTCCTGAGCTAGCTAGTTTTTGTGTGGAATCCTTTTGTAATCCAACAGTAGCTAGAAATACAATTTTGTTGTTACACTATGTACTTATATTTTACTCATGAATGAAATGATATTTACAGTTCTTAATCTATGAGTTATTATTCATTCACTCTTTTGTGGGGGCCCACGCGGGAGGTGAAATCAGTTCATAGCTAGGTAGGAATCATCTTTAAGTTCAATAAAAGTATTTAGAACTATGTTGCTCCTATAGCCATATGGTAACAGAACTGTTGGTTGTTTCTTGCAACATAAGCAAATAACTAGTTTCCTATTTGTATCATTATTCCAAAGTACTAGATTATATTGTTATTCCATTTCTTAGCTTAGTATTTCCTTTAGCATTTCAATTTCATAAGTTATAATGACATTTAAGATGGGTTAGAGTATATACTTTGTAGGTATCATTTCAAGTTTACATCCCTGGTTGATAATTTAATGAGCTCAGTATGTTATTCTAGTATGATATTTGGTACTGCTTAAATACAGAGTCATTATAAGAAGGATGCCCAATCCTTACTTACAGAGTTATTATACTGACCAGTCATTTTTGGTGCCATTACTAGGGATGGTGTTGTATGCACCCAAAAATTGTCACCTAGACTTTGGGCCCCATTTATTCAATTTATTTATCTTTGAATCAGTTTTATCAATAATCAATATTTTTCAAATTACATCAATTTCTTTAATCCAATCCTATTTTGTCATTTTCAATTATTCCTTGGGCTAACCATTTTATCCTAAGTTTTTATTTATTTAAAAGGAATATTTCCTCCCCTTTTATTTAAATAAAAAATCATCAATTTTCTTCTTATCCTAAGTTGCACAAATAAAGCATCATTCTTATTTTATAAAAAGAGAAAAAGTACTTTTTGTCTCATATGAACACAAAAGTCAACTCCTATTTTCTCATTGGAGGATATTTGTGCACAAGGATCAAGCTTCCATTTTTCTCCACCGTTGATTAAGTCTTTTGCCTCTTAATCTCAATGGTCCATTTCACCTCATTTCTTATAAAATGAGAGCTCTCTTCCTCATTTTGGATCCATCTTTTTTTATGCTAATGTTATGATGCAGGTTTTCTAGATCACTTTGGAGCTTTCTTTGAAGACATTCTACATCCAAGCTTTGAAGACTTGCTTTTATTGTTGCATCTCATTTAGTTGCATATTTCCTTTGTTTAGTTGCATAATTATGGCATATTAGCTTAGCTTCCTTTTATGCAATAGATTAGCTTCACATAGCTTAATTAGGTGAATTGTAATCCATTGCTATTTCCTTTCATAGTTGCATTATACTTTCATTTTGATAGATTAATCTTACATATTCATATTAGTTTGCATTGCATTTGCATACTTTGATTCATTTTGGGGATATTGGCATTCTTGCCCTTGTCTTTAGATTTGAATCTCTCATTGTGTGGTTGACTAGCAAGGTCACTAGTTTGTAGCTCTAGTTGAGAGCAAATTTATCAAAGTCCCTTGCAACTCCATGCATAAAGAGCTATGAGTCACTTTGTGAGGGCTTATTCTTGAGTTTCCTTACATGTAATGATTCATAGAAGTGTGGTCACTTTTACACCATACATTTCTGGCGCCCACTGTGGGGCAGAGTAGATAGACTTTGTCCTTTAGATTTGTTGTATTTTTGTGATTTTTCAGATTAATTTATGGATATTTTTCATTCTCTATTTTCTGTCTTAGAGTATCGCGCAACACTTCTTAAGTATATCATGCAATAGACCTTATAATACAGGTGTGACACTTCGCGCAAAGGAAGAATCACCCGACAGTATTAAGGTCTGTCACCTGGCATTGTGCGAAGTATCGCTTGCCTATTCTGTAGTGTATCACCCAGACTGAGGTATATTGCCCGGGTACAGGAAACTATGTTGCGTGATTCTGGTGAAGTCTAAGGTATATAACCTGATTTGATAGAGACTTGTATTTTAAGTTTTATCATCTGAATCTGATCATATTTAGTTTATTGGTTTACATTATTGCATTTAGATATATCTAACCTGCATTTCTTAGTTTAGATTAATCAATTTCTTGCACTACTTCCATTTAGATTTTGGATTTCCCTAACCATAATTGTCTAACAAGTTGTGGTTTTAGGGGCTTTGCTTGAAGGAGATTGCCATAAATTGCATGCTAAAGGGCTACTAATGGTTTTTGCAGGGCTGCCCAAAGCATAATCAATAGCAAAAAGAAAAAAAATTTCAAGTGTTTGTGATTTATTTCCTTTCAAGTGTGGCATCTACTAATTGTTTTAGGAATCTTAATACCTTGTGGAAGAGATTTTGAGGTGGTAGGAGAAGTATGCTCTTCACCTTTAGGTGAACCAGAAAATCTTGACCCATCTTAAGGTTTTGGAAGCAAGGGGGTAATTGAATTTTTTCTTGGTGTGTTTGGGAGAAATTTTTGAGGTAGGGGAATATGCTCTTCACCCTTGTGGTGAACCAAAAACCTTGAACCTCAAAAATTATCCATTCTTTGTTTAGTTTAGGATCCTTTAGCAGGCCTACTCTTGAGCAATCAAGAGGAACGACCCAAGTGGGGACAAGCCTTTTGCTAGCTATTCCAACTCACTATAATCTCAAGGCTATCGAGGACACAAAACCTTGGTAGACATAACACTTGTCTTCACTTGATGTGAGTAGCTCATGGGATTGTGACCATGGGGAAAGCATTGAGAAAGAATGTTTAAGGTACTCTTGAGGCCGCAAGGTCCTAGTCCTTTATGAGGAGCAAGAGGGGTGTTATGAACGGAAGCCCTTACTAAGAGCCATAGGTTAGAAGCCACCTTTATTTAGCTGCTTATCTTCTTAGTGTAAGGATTGATCCAAGTGGACTAACCTAGATCACCCCAAGATACTCACCATATGTGTCCCTTTGGTTGTGTTGTTTGACACTTCCACGACAAAGCCAATATCTCTTGTGGGCAACCACTTGGTGTGAGGTGAGGGGGCATCAAGTTATGGGCTAAGTTGGTAAGTATTGAGCCTTGTCTTGTAGGTAGATATTGCTTGAAGTATTTTCGAATGTGCTAAACTAGTGTAAATGTTCTCAACATACAAACAATCGATAGCTTCCATAGGGTGCAATTTTATTTTTGATATCACAAGTGTTTGTCTTGGTAAGGTTGCTTTTGCCCTTGTTTCAAGTGTTTGAAGACATGTTTGATCCCCTACTATTTGCAAACCTATCCAAATGCTGTTAAATTTGTGATTGAAATCAGATATTTTCACCCTAACATTCAAAAAATCCAAAATTAGACCTTAAAACCTAAAATTTTGCACAAATTGGTCAAAATCAACATCAGTATCACCTGCTTAAGAGAGAAATATCATGCAATAGTTTGCCTGGAACTATATCACCTGACAGTTATTAAGTCTATCGCCTAGTAGTATTGAGGTATATCACCTGATATTGTGCGAAGTATCGCCCGATCCTAGGTTTATCGTCCAGCCTGCCTGGAGTCTGTCGCCTGAGAATTTTTGGCAGTATTCTCAGTTTCAGTCATTAAGTTGCCTTTAGTATGACTTGGCCTTTGAGTAGGTTATCTAACCTTGCTGTTAGAGACCCATTTTGACTGCAAATTTCTGATTTTGATCTTCTAGGGATCATTTCAATTGATTTATAAGGTTACCTTGGAAATAATTTGTCAAGTTAGAGAGTTATTCCTAGTGAAAAGTTTGTCTTTAGAATTGTTGATTACACCCTTGGAGAATTATGATCCTAGTATTATCCAAATCATTTTTCATATATCTCAATTTCGATTTGAATTTTAGCTAAGTCCAACCTCCTGATTCAAAAGTGCAAGGGTATTCACCCTTTGATTTGAAGCACCTCTTTGACAGTGTTGGTGACGCCTTTTGTTTTTTATCTTTTCATTTTCTATTTGGACAATAGAGAATCTTGATTATCCTAGGTTGGAATTGACACTTTAAGAGATTGACCTATCACTTAGAGTCTCTTTCTTTCATGTCAGTTACTATAAGATATCAGGTGAATCAAGGGAAGACCCCCAGTTGTCTTTAATCAGTTACCACTAGTTAGAACATGTCAACAACGTAAGGAAAAGGAACCTCTCTTTGATCAATCCCCTAGGAGCCAATTAGAGGTCAAGACTAATCCTTGTGAGGAAGGTACACCTAGAACACACTATTCATCAGGCACCAACATGAGTTTTTCAAATATTAAGCACTCAAGAGAGGCCATCAACCAAAATCTTCAAGAAATGTTTTCAAGTTTCAAAGATGATAGCCATATACCCAATGGATTCAGACGAGTCAATAGTCCACCAGGGTCACCTCATGATAAATCGAGATATTGGGATCCTCAACAAAGAGCAGAAAGACATCATTGACATAGTTCTTTGGAGTCAGGATCCCCACAACATGTTGACCATGACAATGATTCAGAATACCACGTCAATACGGCCAATTTATACAATGCATCAGGACCTTCATCTCCAAAGGAAAATTCTTGGCATACTAATGCTAGATTGAAGGCCATCAAAAAAGCTAAGCAAGCTTATAGAGACAAACAAGCTGCAAAACAAGAAAAGCTTAGGAGATTGGAAGAAGAGGAGAAAATTTTGTTAGAGATGAAGAAAAGAGCATTGCAAGAAGAAGAAGATAGGTTGTATGCACGATGACTTCAATGACAATTTGATGGAAGAAAGACTAATAGTAGAACCAATTCTCCACCCTCCACCCCATCTCAAAGTCCTAAGACTAGAAGGAGGTCTAGGACACCCTCAAGATCACCAAGTCCAAGGGGAAGAAGAGTTTCAAGAATTGATCACCATAGGAGAAATTCACCTCCTAGACTTTCTAGACAACCCTCCCAAAGAGCATGTCATACTTCACAACATGGGGGGAAGTATGTTAATCCGAACACCTTAGACTTCATGGCTATCCAACAAGAACCTTCATTTCAAGCCTACATCAAGAGGTATGTGGAGAAAAATAAAGACCAATTCTTGGAAAGTCTAATTAATAAGGGTGCAAGACACCCCTTTGATTTTGATGTGGATAAAAAGGTGAGGAAGGAAGAACCATCCACAAATGAAGTGATCAAACAATTGCAGAGAGATATGGACAATATGAAGGCTCCCCAAAGTACTTTCAACTTGGATTCTATTTGTCCTAATCCTATTGATAAGAGCGTTGTAATGGTTGATTTTCCTAAGAAGGTGAAATTTCCTACCTATGACAAATATGATGGCATTGGTGACCCCCATGATCATGTCAGACAATTTTACATCATGAGCTTCTCTTTCCACCATGAGGATTCATACTTAATGAGATTATTCCCTAGAAGCCTCAAGGGGCAAGCAATGGAGTGGTTCACTAACCTTTCTCCTCCAGTCAAGACATTTAAGGAACTTGTGGAAAGATTTGTACAACATTTTGCCTATAATTTAACATGATCTATCACAATGCTTGATTTGTGTAAACTGAAACAAAATCAAGGAGAGTCATTTGTTGCATTCTTGCAAAGGTGGAGACATTTATCCGCCAAGTACCCAAGGACAATTCCAAAAGAGGAGAGAATTGACATTATTGTGAGTAATTTGGTCCCAGAGTTAAGATATGAAGTCAGAAAGATTCCTTTCAACTCTTTTGACACTATGGTTGAGGTGGCATGTCGCATTGAAGATGTTTTAAAAGAACAAGGAATTTTGGCAAAATCAACAAATAGTAACACTGGCCAAAATAACAATAATGGAAATAAGGACAAAAAGAACAATTATTGGAACAAGAATAAACAAGTGGTTAACAATGGTGTTGTTGACTCATCTCAACCAAAAGGTGAAGTCCTTAATCTTTCCAAAGTGGTGCAAGCCATGAAACTTCAAATGTCCTTGGACCAACAAGATGACAAACTAAAATATCAAGGAAAGTCTAAGACTGAGAAGAGACAATTCATAAAGTTGGGAGATTCTTATGCTGACATCTTCAAAACTCTCATTGCTCATAATCTCGTACAACCTCAAGACCCTTTGAAATTTTGCATTCCAAATCCAAAACCATATTGGTGGAATGAGAAGGCATATTGTGTGTATCACAATGGAATCAGGCATGATATAGAGAATTGTTTCAAAATCAAACATCTTGTCCAAGACCTCATTGAGAATGGTAGTTTGCAAGTGGATGGTTTAAATTCAAATTCTGATCACAGATCTTTTAAAGAACCCTTGCCAAAGTATGAGAAAGGAGAAGGTTCCAACAATAATAATAAAAATGGCAAGGCAGAAATCAATTATACGTACCCTAAAGCTGATAATGTGATCAACATGCTTGAGGTGGTTGAAGAAAATGTCCATATGGTAAGGAAAAAGAATTCTTATGATTGTGAGAATGACTCAAGAAAAGTGCCTAATGAAGGATCCATAGTTGTGTTGAGAGGACCTAACTCATGTAGGGAGTCTCAGTCTCTTCATGCTATTACTAGGAGTCAAGCTAGTCAACCTCCTATTGTCATTCGAGATCCCAATCTTGGTAGGCCTAGACAATCCACATCCAAACAAGTTCCTTCCAAATTTGTTGTTGGCCCTGAGCTTAATTACAATCTTGTCGACCAATTACAACGTACGCCAGCCCAGATTTCAATATTTGAACTCTTGGAATTGTCCCCAAGGCATAAGCATGTCCTTGAGGATGCTTTGAGAGAAACTAGTGTCCCTAACGACTTAGCTATTGATCAATTCCAGAATATGGTCAACCATTTGGCTAGCCCTCATTACCTCACTTTCTCAAAAGAAGATGACAAATCCATAAGTCACCCACATAACTTAGCCTTAGACATAGAAGTTATGATTCATAAAACTCATGTCAGGTGTGTACTGATAGATGGGGGTGCAGGGCTAAATATTTGTACCATGAGTTTGTTGAAGGCTCTAGGATATTCTAAAGAAGTCATTGACACAAGGAAAAAGATCACAATCAAAGCATATGATGAAGCAAAAAGAAGTTCCAAAGGATTGGTCATTTTGCCTATTCATATTAGTCTGGTAGAAAAGGATATATTGTTTCAAATTGTTGATGTCAGACCTTTGGCCTATAACATTTTGCTAGGTAGACCATGGATTCATGAGATGCAAGCATTCCCGTCAACATACCACCAGTGTGTTAAGTTTCCTCATCATGGTGTAGAAATTTGCATACCTGGGGATAGTACTTTGTCAATTAATAACATTTCTACTAGATCACATATACCTTTGAATAGGGAAGCTGACAGTTCTAGTATTTCACTTGAGCAATGTAAAGAGAAGTTTAAGACCATAGATCTTGGGATGGGAGATTATAAAATTGATTCTTTTACAAAATTTCCAATATCTCCTAGATCTTATGGGAAACCATCATCGAATATGAAGCCTTTGTCATCTGCCATGACAGTATTTGGAAAGTTTGTTGAGTCTTTAGTTCCTATTAAGGAAGAAAAAGAGGAAGTTGCCGTCAGAGAATGGATCTATCATGAAGACAAGTATCAACACAATGAAAATTTTGCTCCTTCACCTAAATTTTATGGGAGAGGGTACACATTAGTGAAAAACATGGGATATCTGAGACATGGTCCTCTCAACCACAAATTGGATGCCAGGTCTGAGCCATTGGATCATGCTTTGTTCGCACGACGCGACAAATCCACAGTGGGTTTAGGTTTTGAAATTGATAAACCAAAAGATACTACTATCCTAGCTGCGACGGAGGTGATTTTGATTCTGAATACACACCTAATCTTTCCAACCAATAGGACATGATAGAAGATTGGGTGCCTTCAACTAATCTCCTTTAGGGAGAATTTCAAATTTTGACAATTGATAGTCCTCCTATCCTAGCTACGATGGATAGCGACTGTAGGAGTACTAGATTGGCCATGGAAAGTGTCATCACCCTAGCTACGACGGGTGATAAGGATTCAGATACTTTTGTGGTTCAACAAATTTCTAGAGAAGGGGAAACCCTTCAAGATTGTGAGGCTTCTACATCACGAGGCCCAAATGTTGAAAATTCAGAAATAGATTCACATGAATATGAATGGGATTCACTTTCAGATGCAACCATAGACTTAGAGGTTGATGTTATTCAAACCTATAATACTCAACCTGACGTAGCTGATGAGCCTAGTGTAGGGCTAGAGGATTGGACTCCTCGAATTGCCTTAGTGGATGATACTTCGCTAGGAAGGATGAACCTCGATTTGGGTACCTTAGAAGGGAACTTGATAGATCCCAAATATATGATCACCAGAAATGACATTCATCACATTCAAAATCTTGAACCAGTCATAAACCTACCTCTTGTTCACCACCATTTAATTGATTGGTCTCAAATTTCACAAGAGCCACAACTATTGACTTTTCAGAATGACTATGAGATCGCATGTTACCTTAATGCCACTGAGCCAGTAGTGTCTTCCACTAGTGAGGCAACTACGAGTATGACTGAGCTTGATATTAAGTACCTCAGTCTCAAAAATAAAAGAATAAAAGAAAAAGAATAGGTGTTCTGATGGCGAAAACCACTTTGTGGCGGTGTCAGAATTGAAAATAGTAAAAAGAAAAGACGTATCCGAGGGTGAAAACCTCTTTGAGGCACCTAAGGATGAGGTACTTAATAACTTGCCCAGTTATTTTTAGGATAGGTCATCAGTGTTGATTGAACCAACAAAGCTAATAAACTTGAACACGGAAGAAGCTCCTCAGATAGTTCATCTTGCTCAGTCTTTATCAGATGAAGAAACAAAGACATATGCACAATTCCTACAAAAGAAAAAAATTAATTTTGCATGGACATATTCAGACATGCCAGGACTTGACACAAATCTTATAATGCATCACCTATCCATAACTCCAGGGGTCAAACCAATGAAACAGAGACTCAGAAAAATGCATCCACATGTAGCTCTCCTTGTCAAAGTAGAATTAGAAAAACTTTTGAGAGCCAAATTTATCAGAGCCATAGATTACACAGAATGGATCTCAAACATAGTACCAGTTTCCAAACATGATGGGTCTATTCGTATATGCACAGATTTTAGAGATTTAAACAAGGCATGCCCAAAGGATGATTTTCCACTTCCAAATATTGATATGATAGTGGACATGACAACAGGTTATGAAATATACTCTCTAATGGATGGATTTAGTGGATATAATCAGATTAAGATAGCACCCAAAGATTAAGAGAAAATAGCATTCACTTGCGCATGGGGAACCTATTGTTGGAATGTCATGCCATTTGGACTAAAGAATGCGGAGGCTACCTATCAATGAGCTATGACAACTATATTTCATGACATGATGCATAAGAACATGGAAGATTATGTGGATGATACCTTGGCAAAATCAAGAAAAAGGGATACACACCTTGAAGATTTGGAAGTGATTCTAGATCGAATGGAACAATTTCAACTTAGGCTAAATCTAAAAAAATGCGCATTTGGTGTCACCTCAAGCAAACTTTTAGGATTTATTATTTCAGCAAAAGGCATAGAGGTTGATCCCGAAAAAGTCCAAGCAATTCTAGATATGCCACCTCCTCAAAATATTAGTCAAATAAGAAGTCTTCAAGGATGACTCCAATCTATACAGAGGTTTATTTCACAACTTGCAGACAAAGCACAACCTTTTAATAAGACATTACATAAGGGTGTTTCTTGTGTTTGGAACAAGGATTGTCAAAAGAGCCTAGATCAAATCAAACAATATTTGGCTAATCCTCCAATTCTAATGCCTCCTATTCCAGGGAAACCATTGATCCTATACATTTCAGCTACAGACACTTCCCTGGGGACATTGTTGGCTTAGTTGGATGAAAATGGAAAAGAAAGGGCCATATACTATATAAGTCATACTCTTGTGTCCTATGAGGTCAATTACAATAACATTGAAAAGTATTGTCTTGTTGTAGTGTTTGCTTCCCAAAAGCTGCGACATTACATGCTAGCTCATACTACACACTTAATTGCTAAGATTGATCCTCTAAAATATTTGCTTAGTAAGGCTACTCTCACAGGAAGGCTCGCTAAGTGGATGATGATATTATCAGAATTTGACATAGAGTACATTGAAAGAAAGGCCATAAAGGGGCAGGCTATTGCAGACCAACTTGTTGATTTTCCAGTTAAGGATAGCATGCCTATACAAGTTGAATTTCCTAATGAAAATATATTACATGTCACATCTCGCACCTGGAAAATGTTCTTTGATGGCTCTAACATGAAAAATGGGTCAGGTGCAGGGATATTGTTTGTTTCTCCACATGGATATACTATACAAAAGTCTTAAAAATTACTCTTTCCATGTACAGACAATATAGCAGAATATGAAGCATTAACAAATGGATTAAAGATGGCTATAGAATGGAATATCACTGAGCTACATGTTTTTGGGGATTCGCAATTGATAATCAATCAAGTCAATGAAGAGTATCAAACCAAGGATGACAAGCTAATACCCTATAAGAAGATGGTTGATTCTTTGAGACACTATTTCACTTTTGTGACATTTTAGCAAATCCCTAGGATAGACAACAAGGCTGCAGATGCTATGGCTACATTAGCTTCCCTTTTGCAATTGGAGTAGCATGAGTCCCAATTTGAGTTCCTGGTGGAAGAACTGCATTACCCTATTTTTGATTCACCTGAAAGTCAAGTCATTTGTACCCTTGTCACACACAAGTCCTCCCGATATGGTGCTATCTATTCATATCTTCATGATGGCATCATCCCTGACACTTTCAACCATTCTAAACGCATAAATCTCATCCACAATGCCTCTCACCACACCCTCATTTCTAGTGATTTATATAGGAGGGGTTTTGATGGAACACTTCTTAGGTGCTTGGAAAAGGAAGAATCTGACCAAGTGTTAGTTGACATTCATGAGGGCATTTGTGGGGGACATTCTAATGGTCTTGCCATGGCCTGTTGATTGCTTAGGGCGGGGTATTATTGGCCCACAATGAAAATAGATGCAGTGGCTTTCTCTAAGTCTTGCGAGAAATGTCAAAAACATGGAAACCTGATTTATGCTCTAGGTAGGGAGCTGATTCCTTCTATTTCTCATTGGCCATTTCAATGTTAGGCCTTTGACCTTGTTGGGCAAATTCACCCCAACTCATCAGGTGGACATAAGTTTATCATCACAGCCACTGACTATTTCACAAAATGGGTGGAAGCAGTCCCTCTTGCTATCGCCTTTGGCAAAAACAATTTCACTTTTCATTTTGAACCATATTATTTGTTGATTTGGAGTGCCTTCTAAGATCATTACTGATAATGGAGGTCAATTCAAGAACAAGGGCATAAGCATTTATGGAAGAAGTTTAAAATCAAGCAAAATTGGTCCTCCATATACTTTCCACAGGGAAATGGACAAGAAGAATCCTCTAACAAGACCATTCTCAAGATTCTTCATAGGACAGTGCATAAGAATGGTAGGGATTGGCACTTGCAACTTAATCCAGCACTATGGGCCTATAGGACGAGCATTCGCACACCTATAGGGGCCACTCCTTTTGCACTCACCTATGGTTTTGAAGTAGTATTGCCTTTAGAAGTAGAGATCCCTTCACTTAGAGTCTCTCTCAAAGGTTTGATTATAGATGAGGATTACCGAGCCATGAGGTTACAGGAATTAGAACTTTTGGATGAGAGGCGAAAAGCTTCCTTTGATCACATGTGAGTATATCAAAAATGTATGTCCAAGACATTCAATAAGAAGGTTCACCCTAGAGAGTTTCAAGTAGGTGATCTTATTTTACGAGAGAACCCTAAGAATCAACAAAATAGAAAACAAAAGGAGAAATTTGAACCTAATTGGCTTGGACCATATGTCATCACTGCTGCTTTTGGTACAGGTGCTTATTTGTTATCTGATGAGAATGGAGAATAGTTCCCTAATCCCATTAATGTGTTGCACCTAAAAAAGTTCTATCCTTGAAGGCCCATTCTATCTGGGGGCATCCTTTATACATATTTTATGATCCTGAAAAAATACCAAAAAAATTCATATAATGCTAAAAAAATTCTAAAAAGCATATAATGTCCTGAAAAAATGATCATCTTAGTGAAAATCTAGTAATAGACACTTTGATGTATCTCCAAAAAATATATATATTGCAAAAAATACAAAAAAATCAAAAAATGCAAAAATTCAAAAAAATAGAAAAAGTGCCTTGGTGAAAACCTAGAAACAGGTGCCTTGGTAGAAAAAATACAAAAAAATGAAAAAAGAGAAAAATTGCAAAAAAATTTCAAGTGGTGAAAACCTGGAAATAGGTGCTACTTTAGGCCTTTTGCACCCTTGTCTTTTAGAATGCGTCCTCGACACTGAGCCTTTCTTCATCATGTCTTGACCTTATTTGACTTGATCTAGAATTGGTCCTTGTCTTTGTCTAGGGGGCATACCTATTAGCATAGGTCCTTTAGGTGCATTTGTCTCTTGGGGCATTTTACAAGCAGATGTTTTTCAACACCACCCCAAAATAGTGTTTTTCAACACTACCCTTGTGTTGAGTGTTTCTTAACACTTATCAAATGTCTTACCCCGTAGTCTAGTATGATATGATATTTTTCCACTGGCAGATGCGATACTCAGAGTTTGACTTTATGACCAACACACATGCACTTAAACAACCAACTTGCTTGAGATATGTTGATTTTATTTTTCTTTGTGTGCTATCTATAAGGATTTATTTGATGAGTGGTCTCTCCCTGAGAGTTTTCAATGATGCATAGCTAGAAAACTGAGGGTATGAGAACATGTTTTATTTCTTTATCTACTTGTGGGTATATTTTGTTGATCCTAACTGTCATGAGCATTTATGCTGGTCTTACTTGACACTATAGATTAACAAGGTATTATCCTTGACTATTTTTGTGAGTGCATGCTTCTAGCTATCCTAACCTTCATGTGTCTTGATACAAGCATAATCTCACCATATCAAACTTAGGTAATCTCACTGCACTAGTCATCTTGACCTCCATGTCTTTGATGCCTAGGTGGGATTTCCACATTTCTATCTGATAAAGATCATATTCATATCCACATAGTTATGCTAGTGTGCATTGTATGATCTTATGATGCTACCAATAATGCTCAATGATGATAATTAGATGTCTATAAGCATTGTGACCTTGCAAGTCAACCACTTTTCATAGTAGCTTGCATCTCAGGTTCATGTTAGTTTAGTTTTGCATTTTGCATATGGAGAGAGCTCTCATTTTCATCATTCACGGACTGGTCGATCAACTGTGTTCACCTTTTGCTTCTTCTCGATCATGTATTTCACTTCTTGTCTTTCACATCACATCCTTTTCTATTCCTATAGCATTTTGAATTTTTGACCTAATTTTCAAAACACCTTGGAATTGCGTGAAAATTGCACCCCTAGCTAATTTTGACATCCTAGATCCATTTTTGGACTCAAAATTGAAATCTGAGTTAATCTTGATAGTCAAAATCATGTTTCAAAATTCTCTTTCTTCTGTGCAGTTGACTGACCATTTGAGGCATAATTCTCCAATCTTTGATGGAATTTCTTCCTTTCATGTCTCAAATTTTCTAGTCTTTCATTCGCTCTATTTCTAGTCTTCTATTTCTATTCCCTCACTGAGGAATGTTTTCACTTCCTGATGGTTAATCTATTGACCTTTATTCTTGATTTTGATTGATTATGATTTGATCATCCTTTATCGATTTGCTGTTCTCCTCTACCTAATTTCGATTTCAATTTCGAGGGGGCAGTACCTATTGGATTTTAATCCTTGATTCCTTGATTTTCTTGATTCAGCTATCCTTTTGTGAGCTTTTACTCAAATTTGAGATTCTTATCTCTTACTTTGAATGTGATCCTGAATCAACCTCATGTTCAAAGGCCTTTGTCTATGTTTGTCTAGGTGTGATCCCAAATCAACCTCACATCTAACTTGTTTTGTGATCCCAGATCGATCTCACATTTCAATTCTTCTTTGACTACATGTGTTCCCAGATCGATCACACATTAGTCAAAGAAGGGAAAATGTATGCACCCAAATATGGTCGCCTAGACTTTGGGCCCCATTTATTTGATTTATTTATCTCTAAATCAGTTTTATCTATAATCAATATTTTTCAGATTACATCAATTTCTTTAATCAAATCCTATTTTATCATTTTTTATTATTCCTTGGGCTAACCATTTTATCCTAAGTTTTTATTTATTTAAAAGGAATATTTTCTCTCCTTTTATTTAAATAAAAAATCCCCACTTTTCTTCTTATCCTAAGTTGCACAAATAAAGCATCATTCTTATTTTATAAAAAGAGAAAAAGTACTTTTTGTCTCATATGGACACAAAAGTCAACTCCTATTTTCTCATTGGAGGATATTTGTGCACAAGGATCAAGCTTCCATTTTTCTCCACCGTTGATTAAGTCTTTTGCCTCTTAATCTCAATGGTCCATTTCACCTCATTTCTTATAAAATGAGAGCTATCTTCCTCATTTTGGATCCATCTTTTTTATGCTAATGTTATGTTGTAGGTTTTCTAGATCACTTTGGAGCTTTCTTTGAAGACATTCTACATCCAAGCTTTGAAGACTTGCTTTCATTATTGCATCTCATTTAGTTTCGTATTTCCTTTGTTTAGTTGCATAATCATGGCATATTAGCTTAGCTTCCTTTTATGCAATAGATTAGCTTCACATAGCTTAATTAGGTGAATTGTAATCCATTGCTATTTCCTTTCATAGTTGCATTATACTTTCATTTTGATAGATTAATCTTACATATTCATATTAGTTTGCATTGCATTTTCATACTTTGATTCATTTTGGGGATATTGGCATTCTCGCCCTTGTCTTTGGATTTGAATCTCTCATTGTGTGGTTGACTAGCAAGGTCACTAGTTTGTAGCTCTAGTTGAGAGCAAATTTATCAAAGTCCCTTGCAACTCCATGCATAGAGAGCTATGATTCACTTTGTGAGGGCTTATTCTTGAGTTTCCTTACATGTAATGATTCATAGAAGTGTGGTCACTTTTACACCATACAGGTGTCAATCTAATCCAGTCCTGGAGTCATTGCCTTAGTTTTAGTTTGTGCATTATTTTGTATGCATAGAAGAAGAGATCATCTTGGAAGATTCCTTCCTCAGAATATCTAGGTTGAACCATTTGATATCTTTAATCCTGAGCCTGAGGAACCCCAAGTTGAGAACGAAGAAGAAGAAGAAGAAGAACCATTTGAAAATCCATTTGTTGATGCACAAGAACATATATCTTCACCATCATATTCTAAAGAATCACTACATTTGAATGATCTTTTTGTTGAGCCTGAGTATCAAAACAATCCATTCACTCTTATCATTTATTAGCCACAACAACTAGTTCCACCACCAAGGATGGCTCAACCTACCTTTCCTTTCCCCATCCCTGATCAACACGGTAACAATAATATGAAAAACATACATGCCTCTGCACTTCCCAAGTTTTATGGCCTTATCATCGAAGACCCTGAAACCTTCCTTTTTGAATTTGACATCCTTTGTAGGAGTTATGATTATACAACTGACACCCATAAGATGAAATTATTTCCATCTACTCTTAAAGAGGTAGCTCTAAGATGGTTCATGGGGCTAGGTGCCAATGTTATACCAGATTGAGATGCAATGAAGAATATATTCCTTTCTAAATATAAAGAGTAATGTAGGGGTTGTGATATGAGGGGAGATGACATCTTCAAAATGTCACAAAAGGAGGATGAGACCTTGGAAGACTGTGTCTCAAGGTTTATGTTTAAATTGTAGTGCAATACCCAACATCAGTTGAATGAGGAGTCACAAAAACATCTTTTCCTAAAAGGTGTAAATGATGGAAGTATTGAGGCCTTAGATCTTATGGTGGGATGAGACATCACTCAGAAGAACAAGGATGATATAAAGAATATATGTCTAAATTACTCAAGAGCTACTGTGAAGAAAGGTAGATGACTCAGGGCTATGTCTAATAAGTCCAATGGTTCAGGAGTATCTAAGGTGGAGTTGTCCAATCTTCTATCTGATTTCAAGAAGGACATCATTAATGATGTTTCCACTCAGCTAGACAACTGATGAAGGGTGCTCCCCTTAATACCACAAACACATAACAGATATAGAGAAACAACAACAATATGCAAGAACAGAAAATTGGCTTCTTATTATCTCCACAAATGTGGAATTACAAACTTTCAGAATTACAATATGCAAAGCCACATGGGCATTCCCTTACAATATTCTATAGGACAAAGCCTCGAACTATTACCCAGATCTACTACCCAGAACTATTCTGAACTGCCTAAGACAATAATATAGCCTTCCTTATATAGGCAATTTTCCACCACCTGGGAAGGTTCAAGAATTTTAGCCAATAAGGCCGACCAAACTTAGAATTATTTTATTTTACATTTTATTACATCATAGTTGGATCAAGATAACCTCTGAAACCCGAACAGAAATTTTGAAGAAAATTATTTTCCGCCATTTCAGGTGACCCAACTTCCGAAGACCATAAGTCATCACCAGTTGACCCGATCGACTATTATAACCCCATTTCAGAAATGCCACGAAGCGCTCTACAGGCTTGACCCACGCAAGGCCCGTCACCCAAATTTTTGACCTCATCCGAGGCCTCTAAAGCTTTCAAAACTGAGTTCAAAGTTTCTGTACCCTGCTACCAATACCAAAAATCTTCAATATCTTCCAATATACACTTGATCTGGCAATGAAACTTTACTGGCAGACTTATATGACCAAAATGAACCTCCAAGAAAGAAATCAGATCATTCTGAGCACATACGAAAATTACCAAAAATAGCAACTTTCCATAAATAGTAGCTCTGCACAAAATAGCCTTTATTGAAAATAAAAACAAAAATATTTTTGGGTGATGCAAGATTGCTCTTACACCCAGGATGCTCCTGCATCAACAACATGCAAGCAAGAAGGAAGAAGGAAGAAGTTGAAACTATGTTAGTTGAATATTGTCCACATTGTAGAGAAAGGAAGAGGAACTACAAATTCAAGACTATTGCAAGTCTGGGGCTGCAACCAATGCCTACTAAATTCAAATCTATTGATAAAAATGGAGAGGTGCTCTATGTTTCTCAACACAAGCCTTGGGCCCAAAGACTGGGTATGCCACAAGACCCTCTGCAAAATTATAGTAACAATAGTCAATGGAAAAATTACCAGAATATAGGTCCCTAAAGATTTAGTGGGCATAGTAATTGGTCCAATCAACCTCAACAAGGTTGGATTCAACCTCAACAAGGTTGGCAACAACCTTAGCAAGGTTGGAAGCAACCTAACCAGTGGTCTAACCAATCCAATCAGTAGGCCTTAATGCAACCACCTCATCAACAAACTATAATTCATCCTCCTACAACCAATAACAATCCACCTAAGAAAACTTAATTGCCAGCTCAACCTAATCCTAATCCCAATAATAGCAAGTCACCAACTCAATAACCAAGTTATGCTATCTCTTTGAATGATATTCATTTAAGGTCAGGAGCCACTCTTGCTTCACCTCAAAGGCCTATAATCATAGAAGTTGAAGATCCTCCTATTGAAAAAGTGGATGTGCCCACTCCACAAACTTCTCCTACAACAAAAGATCCCCCATTTCCTGAAAGGCTATTAGACCCAGCCGTGCCCATAGAAAACTAAGTTGTAACAGATTTTCTCAACCATTTGAAGCATATAACAATGAAAATACCATTACTAGATGCTATAAAATAAGTTCTTGTTTACACTAAGGCCATTAAGGAAGCTTGCATAAAACAACCAGGGAGAAAGAGAAAATATCCTAAAACTATTCATGTCTTAGGACAATTATCTAACCTTATGTTGGAAAAGCTGACAATACCTAAATATTCTGACCCAAGGAGTCCTGTAGTTACTGTCACCATTCATGGAATTCAAGTACAAAATTCCTTGGTTGATTTAGGAGCATCTATAAATGTAATGACAAAGGAAGTCTTGTCTCACTTTCATATTATTGGTCTTAGAGAAACACCAACCATCCTACAGCTTGTTGATAGTTCTACTATTAAACCAGATGGGATGGTAGAGGATGTTATAGTTACACTAAACTCTTGGGAATACCATGTAGACTTTGTTGTCCTTTCCAAAAAATCCAATATGGATGGGTATCCTCTCATCCTATGAAGACCATGGTTAGCTACTGAAGATGTTTACATAGCTTGTAGGTCTGGAAATATGACAATATCTAATGGGATGCATACTAAGAACTTGACCCTATAATCTCATGCTCAGCGTCTACTACAAGATGATCAAGTAGTTTGGCCTAATTTAGGAGATGATAAAGTAGAAGTAAACTCAATCCATTACCTTAGGATGATAGGCAAGGATCCATTTTTAGCCCCTACAGAAGATGATGATGTAATCTCATCAATTGTCACAAATGAATATGGAGTAGATTCTTAGTTATGTTCACAACCGAACAGTATCTTGGAAACTATTATGTCACCTCCAAATGCCCCTCAATACTCACCATCCTCCCAATTCCTTAATTCATTGTTACCCCATGAGATGCATTATTCTCTAGTTGCTCAAATATTCATAATGGAGAAGGTAATTAAGATTGAGGTTAGCCTAGGGAAAGAATTGAATGTTAGCAGTGCTTTGTCACCACCATATCAAAAAATTATACTAAGTTGTTGTAGGAGAATCAAAAAGCATTCACCTGGGACTATACAGATGTGAAGGGATTGGAACCTAAGCTTTGTACTCATAGGATTTACATCAGTCTAGAATATAAGCATGTGAGGCAGCCTCAAAGGAGAGTTAATCCTGTCTTAAGAGACATAGTTAAGATTGAATTCCAAAAATTGTTAAATGTTGGTTTTATCTACCCAATCTCTGATAGTCAATGGGTTTCCCCTTTAGTCATAGTGAAAAAGAAAGGAGGAAAATGGAGAGTTTGTGTAGATTATAGAGAACTAAATTTAGCCACTAAGAAAGACCATTTTCCATTGCCCTTTATAGATCAAGTTCTTGATAATTTAGCTGGCAAGAAGTATTTCTCTTTTCTTGACAGTTTTAGTGGCTATAATCAAATCCAAATAGCTCTAGAAGACCATGATAAAACCACCTTTATATGCCCATGGGGAACCTTTGCGTACTTAGTCTTGCCTTTTGGCTTGTGTAATGCCCCAGCTACATCCAAAGAGTTGTTATCAGTATTTTTTCTGACATATTTTCTGAATGTATGGAAATTTATGTGGATGATTTTACTGCCTATGGGAACACTTTTGAAGAAGCTAAAGCTAATTTGGAAAAGGTTCTCAAAAGATGCCAAGACTACAATCTTTCTCTAAACAGTGAAAAATGTTTTATGATGATGGAGAAAGGTGTTGTATTGGGTAATTTTATTTCATCACATGACATTCAAGTAGATCCAACAATAATTGAGGTAATCAACACTCTGCCTCCACCTTAAAAGAAGAAGGATGTAAGAAGTTTTCTTGGAAATGTTGGATATTATAGAAGATTTATCAAGGATTTAAATCAAATTGCAACACATCTCTACAACTTGTTGAAAAAGGATTTTGAGTTCTCCTGGGATTCTGAGTGTGACAAGTCTTTCATGCAGCTAAGGAGGTTCTAATGAAAGCACCAGTATTGAGAGGTCCCAATTGGGGATTGCCATTCTATATTCACATAGATGCCTCAGACTATGCCATAGGAGCAGTGATAGGAAAGAAATAAGAAGTAGTAGAGCATGCCATTTATTTCATCAGTAAAAATCTATAGGGAGTAGAATTCAATTACACTGTGACAGAAAAGGAATTGCTTGCACTAATTTATGTGCTAAATAAGTTCAGGCATTATATTACTCCTTATGAGATATTTGTCCATACTGATCATTCAGTTATTAAATATTTGATGAATAAAGTTGCCATATTAGGAAGGTTGTCTAGATGGTTGCTGCTTATGTAATAATTTGACATCACTATTGTGGACAAACTTGGAAAATCCAATGTAGTAGTTGACTTTCTATCATGTTTACATGTTCATGATGATCCTGCAACCATTGATGATAGTTTTCCAGATGAGCATCTTTTTCTGTTATCAGCACAAAATCCATGATATGCTAACATTGCAAATTACCTCACCACAAGCAGGACATCAACTCACTTCTCTTCCAAAGGAAAAAAAAAAAATTGGCAGAGAAAAGTTTTAACTTTTCTTGGATTGATAGATTTATGTTTTGCATTGTCATTGATCAAGTGATGTGTAAATGTGTAAGAGAAGATGAAACTTATGATATCCTTTAGGCATGTCATGATGAGCCATGTGGAGGTCATTTTACCACCAAAAGAATAACATTTAAAATCTTGACCACCAGATACTATTGGCCAACTCTCCACAAGGATGCAACTAAGTACACCAAGAAATGTGATAGATGCCAATGAATGGGAAGGCCTACTAAGTTAGATGAGATGCCCCTACAACTATAGGTTGTTGTAACAACTTTTAACAAGTGGGGAATTAACTTTGTTGGACTATTGAACCTACTTCACAAGGTACATATTACATTTTGGTTTGCACTGATTATGTCACTAAGTGGGCAGAAGCCGAGCCTATGAAACATCTTAGGGATAATAATGCTGCTAAATTTTTATATGAATCTATTTTCACAAGATTTGGTGTCCCTAGAGAATTAGTATCTGACCAAGGCACTCAATTCACTTCAAATCTTATAACTTCTTTGATGGAGGAATACAAAATTAGGCATGGAAAATCTTCTCCCTACCATCCACAAGCTAATGGCCAAGTAGAGGTAACTAATAGGGAGCTTGAAGCAATCCTTACCAAGATGGTGTCAGTTCATAAGAAAGATTGGGAACAAAACTTCCTGAAGCATTGTGGGCTTATAGGACTACATGGAAAACTACCACGGGATTCACACCTTTTCAGCTTGTCTATGGTAAGTCGGGTATGATGCCTATGGAATTTGAGCACAAGACTTTAAGAATAGTATTGGAACTAGATATGGATCTTACTATTGCCTAAAGGGAGTGGATTTTGAATTTTAATGGACTAGATGAATGGAGGAAATTTTCCTTACATAACACAAAACTAGTGCAACAACAAAGAAATTAGTGGAATGATAAATTTATATAGGATAAACAATTTGCAGTTGGTGACTAGGATCTCCTGTATGATTCTAGATATCAACATATCGCTGGGAAATTTCAAAGTAGGTGGTTGGGACCTTATGATATTGTTGTTTTTTTTCCAAATGGTGTCATTCAGTTGTCAACTGTTGATCCTGTGTGCTTTAAATTGATGGTAAATGGACAAAGGCTCAAGTTGTATCATAAGCCTCAGAGCAGAGAAGAGTTCCTGCAATAGTTTCAATCTAAAGCTGACAATGGGTCTCTTGCAGCATCTAGACATGAGCCATCTACCCATGTTAGTTCTTCTATTTAACATTCAAATCACCTCATAATAAATACTTTCTTTTATGAAAGTATCTTCTTCTTAATAAATTCCATATTTCCACTTCATTGTTTCTCGTCTATCTACCTTTCCTCCTCATCATTCTCCACCAATGGATGATGATTTATTGCTACTATTAGCACCTTGCTAGGTTTGTAAATACTATCCAAGGTATAAATTTTATTAATTTGTTTTTCAAATCGGTTGCACTCTTGTCACATGTGCAATTATGGGACCAATTGCTCAACTAAGTTGGGGGGAGAGATATCATCTTTTTGTTTCATATGTCTATAATTATTATACATGTTATTCTTTTAAATTTAGCCTATTTGTGTGTGTGTGAAAATTGTACCTGATCTGTAGACACAACACTCAGTAAAACATTAGAGGTTAGTGATAATCAAAATCATGCAAAATTGAAAGCTATCTAACCAAGCGATTTACTGCCTTCTAGTAGGTGCGAGATTAATGTTCTCAGACTGTAATCGAGATCAGTGACCTAGACGACACCTAAATGAAGGATTTGAATGCAAAAGATGGATATGAAATTGAATGCAATTAATCTATATTTTTGATATTTTCTATGCAATAAGAATGATAAAAACTGATATGATATGAATGCTATTGAAAACTGATATGCTATGAATCTAACAATGATATGTAATATGAATGCAAAAATAAGATTGATCTCACAAAGATGTCGATTCGCAAGAGCTTTGATTCTTCAATTCCAATTCTCCAGCGTGATTGTGCAAAATATGAGATGATTTGTGAAGAGCTAAAACCTTAATTTATAGAAATCCAGGGCTTTGGAGGTGCATGAATAAAAGCCATAAATCACTCAAATTAACTCATCTTGATTTTTGAGTTATCTGATCATAAAAGATAGTTAATTCTCAAAATCATGCAAAAACAGCTTTTTAACTCAAATTAGAGTTTAGATCAGCTTTTTGAACTCCAAAAGGATGTTGAGTTCCAAAAAGTCAATAACTTGCATTGATTTTCTGATTTGGAGTTTAACTGTTTCTTTTGAATATGCATAATAATTAAGAATTAAATAAATAAATAAAGTGATTTATCCTCAACTCAACTGATTTTTGAAAATAATTAATTAATTTATGGGTTAATTAACTATTTATTCAAACTTTTATTAAAAATTATATTATTAAATAATGACAACATGCTTTAATTAATTAAATAAGAATTTAATCAATTAAAGATAGGAATTTTGATTTATTGTCAAAATTAAATAATACAATTAATAATAGATAGAATTAAATTTAATTACATAATTAAGTGGCAAATATTAAATCTAATTAATTAAATATGAAAATATTCAATTAATCAAATTTTTAGGATAAATGTGATTTATCGCCAAATAATCATTAAATTAAAGATAATTAAGATAATTAGGAATATTACTAGGAATATTCCCCGATGCAGAATTTAAGATAATCAATTATGATTCGATGATGTTTAGATGTGCCTTAGGTTAGGACTTTGATGTCGATTTTGTTCGAATTGAAGATGTAGGAGATTAATGAACTTATAGCCCATTTTTGGGGTATTACATTTTGCCCCTCTTTGAATTACTGTGCGAAGCGCAGTGGTTCAAAGATAGTCTGTGTTTGATAGAGATATGAAACTGATGTTTGAAATTGATAATTGATATGAGATAGAAGCTGATTGATATTGAATTGATATGGAGATAAAAAGTCTTGAATGACCAAAGATAATGTTCACTGTAGAAGCAATGAACCTATGATTGCGAAAAAGTGTCAAAATGCCTGATTCTGAACCTTAGGATTGATAAGAAGTGAGTGACCCGTTCTAGACTCGATTGTCTTAGCAGAACTAGCAGGTATCACATCCGAATCCTTTAGTTGCCGAAGAACCAAGGAAATAACACTATGATCTGATGGTTGCAAAAACTAATACAGTTTACAAGATTAGGAGAATACCAGATTGATATGGATCGATGAATCTAATATGCCCCAAGTGATGATAGATTTGCCCCGAGCGATGAGGACTTTTGATGAATCAGCGACTAGATGTGATTGTTGTCTTGATCAGTGATGAAAGATGTTGATAGATTTGATTGATAGAATTTGATTTACAGACTTTGAATGATGTGCAATACCATGCCCCCTTCGGGATTAAAATTGAAATCTGACAAGAAAAGTCAGCGTTGATAGTTTAGAAGCATGTTAATTGATCTGAGAAGTGGTTATTTACATCCGAGAACGCATTCTGCATTGTTGGAAGGTCCCAAAAGACCAAGTTTGACTAGGTTTGACCATGAGTTGACCATGGTTGACCAAGTTGAAATTTTGATAGTTTGATGTAAGATAATCAGTTAAGTTGAATACTAGATTTCTGTGATGATAGAAGATCGACTATGCAAGTAGTTAATAATATGAATGATCTCAGATTTGAATTTTGATCCCGAAAAAGGATTCTACTTGCTATTTCATTGGAGGAACCTTCGTGTGAGATTCAGCTCTTGTTAGACTTGAAGATGCAATTTGAAGAATCATTTAAGCATTGAAGTTCATTTAATCATTGTGAGATCATGTAAACATGCAAAATACAATGAGACATGCAAAATGAAATGCAACCTAAGACCTAGGACCTAGTCACTGATCATGTGTCGATTTTTTTATCATCATTGAACTTTTAGGTAACCAGATAAATCAATACAATGCCCACTAGCCATGAAACCATAGACATATGAATATCGATTTGCATGCGCAAGAATCAATACAACACCCACTGGTCAACAACCATGGATATATGAATATTGATTTTGTTTTCAAAATGTCGGATTAGATATAAGCACCAAGGCACAAGCGCCAGGATGACCTGAATATCATGTCCATTTTGATATAGCAATTTGTACAAGCATCAAAACATAAACATTGTGATGACCTGAGTACGCCTTGCATTACAAACACATCAAACAGTCAAGAGATCATTCTAAATCCAATGTGAATTACCTGTAGTGACCCTTTATTGTTCACATCCTTAGGCAAGATTGTGTTCCACAGTAGGAGAAAGAACTTACTCAAAAAGACAATAGTTAGATCAAACTTCCTTGAATTTTTTGGGTATCAATGGTCGAGGTACGCATGGCCATCCAATTCGAGATAGAGGCTCTTACAGTCGGACACCATTTCAATCCAAAATTTCCAAAGCTGTTAGATTTTCACATATAAGCAGAAGACAAAGAAAAGATTATGCCCCCAGTCATCACTCTCTAAATCCTGTAAAGGACATCATTGAAGAGCTCGAAGGGACATAATATGCAAAAATCTCAATGCGAATCAGTAAGCATACAAGGAGATAAAAGCATGAAAAGCACAGATTGTTTTCAGTTTGAGTTTGATGTTTGATTGTTGTTGATGCAAAATCCTTTCTGGAGACGAGACTGACTGACTGACTCAACTTGAAGCTTCAAAGGACTCTGAGTAGATATGACATGTCTAAGATACATTGGAGACTATAAGATATGACATTGATTGCCCCCAAGTTTGAACATTGATAGGATACAGACACTTGAGCTGATTGGTGTACAGACCGACTTATTGAAACCAGGATATGCAGAAACAAACCGGGAGATATGTACAAACTAAAGCAAGACGAAAGCTGGGAAAGACCAAGATTGTGCTGATAGATGGAGCATTTTGGAACAAGTGGTGCCCGTTTGCCGAGTTTTCACCATCTTGGTAGAGATTCTATTTTTGCTACCAAGGTGCCTGTTTCCAGGTTTTCACCAAGGCACTTTTTTTTTTTTTTTTTTCATTTTTTTGTATTTTTCATTTTTTTAATTTTTTTGTATTTTCATTTTTTTTTATTTTTTTGTACTTTTTATTTTTTTTTATTTTTTTTGTGAATCATCAAGGCGCCTATTGCTAGGTTTTCACCAAGATGTTCATTTTTTCAGGACTTTTTCAGATTTTTAAGATTTTTTTTTCAGGACATTTACCAAGCACTGAATGCCTTAGGCATAGAATTTCTTTAGATGGAGAACGTTGATTGGTTCTCGGAGCTGTTCTCCTTCAATTGTTGAGAGTTGATAGGCACCAGAGCCAAAAGTAGCAGTGATTACAAAGGGACCCAACCAATTGGGTTCGAACTTCCCCTTGCGTTCTCGATGTGATTGATTTTTAGGATTTTCTCTCAACACTAGATCGCCAACCTGAAATTCTCTATGTCTGACTTTCTTGTTGTAGCCTCTAGACATTCTTTTCTGATACACTCTGAGATGATCATACGCTGCTTGTCTGCGCTCATCTAGTAGTTCAAGTTCTTGTAACCTCGACACTCTGTAGTCTTCATCAGTGACAAGTCCATGCATTCTAATCCTGAGTGATGGGATTTCAACCTCAATAGGCAGTACCGCTTCAGACCCATAAACTAAAGCGAAAGGTGTAGCCCCTGTAGGCGTTCTGATACTAGTTCTGTATGCCCAGAGAGCTGGATTGATCATCAGATGCCAGTCTCTTCCTGTTTTATTCACTGTTCTGTGCAAGATCTTTAGGAGATTTTTGTTTGAAGCCTCAGCTTGTCCGTTCCCTTGAGGATAGTAGATAGATGACCAATGTTGAGTAATTTTGAACTTGGCACATAAGTCATCTAGGTCCTTGTTTTTGAATTGTCCCCCGTTATCTGTGATTATAGAGTGAGGGATCCCATATCTGCAAATGATGTAATTCAGGATGAACATAGAGATCTGTTTCCCCGTTGCTTGTGTTAGAGGAACTGCTTCTACCCATTTTGTAAAATAATCTGTAGCTGTGATTATATGGGTATGTCCATTAGAAGAGTGCGGATGGATAGCACCTATGAGATCAAATGCCCATTGTTGAAAAGGCCATTGTGTAGTAAAGGGAATCAGATCTCTCCCTGGAGCATGAATCAAGTTGCCATGTACTTGACACTGTTGACAGTTTTTAGCAAATTTAATAGCTTCTTTTTCCATTTCAGGCCAATAATACCCAGCCCTAATAAGTTTTCGAGCTAACGTTAACCCGTTCGAGTGTGACCCACATATACCCTCGTGGACTTCCTCTAATGCACGTTGAGACTCTTCTCGTTCTAAACATCTAAGCAGTGTACCATCTAGACCTCATTTGTACAGATCATTACCAATGATGACATATCGGGATGCGGATCGGATAAGGTTTCATTTCTCAAAACGGTTAAATGACTCAGGGATGATTTGGTCGTGGAGATAGGAGAACAAATTTTTGTAGCGAGATGAGTCATAACTTACAACAGTGCAGATCATGCGGGTTTCAGGGGAGTCATATGCAGGATAGGATAGGGCTTCCACCAGGAACTCATAGCGTAGTTCATGTTTAGGTTGTTGTAAAAGAGTAGATAATGTTGCCATTGCATCAGCAGCCTTATTCTCCATTCTGGGTATTTGCTCAAATGTGATAGAGATGAAGTATTTCTTTAGATCATCGACCATTCTCTTGTAAGGAATGAGCTTTTCATCTTTGGTTTGGTACACATCATTGACCTGGTGGATGACCAGTTGTGAGTCTCCATGAATGTGCATCTCTGTAACTCTCCACTGTATTGCCATTTTCATACCATTGAGAAGTGCCTCATATTCAGCAATATTGTTTGTGCAAGGAAACTTTAATCTGAATGCTTTGGGTATCGAGTATCCTTGAGGAGTAATGAACAATATCCCTGCTCCGGATCCATTCTGTGTGTAGGAGCCATCAAAGAATAATCGCCATGCTCTAGAAGAGAGGTGCATGATAGAGGAATCGGGAAATTCCATTTGCATGGGTGTATCATCAAACAATGGTGCTTCAGCTAATTGATCAGCAATGACCTGTCCTTTGATAGCTTTTCTTTCAACATATTCAATGTCAAATTCGCTCAAGAGCATGACCCATTTAGCTAGTCTACCTGTGAGGGCAGCTTTGCTTAGGAGATATTTCAGTGGATCAATTTTAGCTACCAAATGAGTAGTATGAGCTAACATGTAGTGTCTCAATTTCTGTGATGCAAAGATCACAGCGAGACAGGCCTTCTCTATCATTGAGTAGTTCTTCTCATAGGCCACTAAAGTTCGGCTGATATAGTAGATGGCTCTTTCTTTCTTGTTCTCATCATGTTGTGCTAGCAATGCCCCCAGTGATGTATCTGTTGCGGAGACATATAATATTAATGGCTTCCCATGAATAGGAGGCATCAATATAGGTGGATTTGATAGATACTTCTTGATATGTTTAAAGTTGTTCTCACATTCTTCATTCCATGCAAAGGTCACACCTTTATGTAATGTTTTTGTAAAAGGCTGTGAGATGTCCGCTAGCTGTGATATGAATCTTCTGATAGATTGAACTCTACGTTGCAACATCCTCATTTGACTAATATTTGTGGGAGGTTGCATCTCTATTATAGCCTTGACCTTAGCTGGATCAACTTCAATGCCTTTCTTGGAGACGATGTATCCTAGGAGCTTTCCAGAAGTGACTCCAAAAGCACACTTTTTAGGATTTAGTCGAAGACTAAATTTTTCCATTCTGTCGAGGATCATGCTCAAGTCTGTTAGATGTTCAGTTCTAATCATGGATTTTGCCAAGGTATCATCTACGTAATCCTCCATTGTTCTATGCATCATATCATGAAAAATAGATGTCATTGCTCTTTGATATGTAGCTCCAGCATTTTTGAGTCCGAATGGCATAACATTCCAACAGAAAGTTCCCCATGCACATGTGAAAGCTGTTTTCTCTTGATCTTTTGGAGCAATTTTGATTTGGTTGTATCCAGAAAAGCCATCCATTAAGGAATACATTTCATAGCCCGCAGTCATGTCCACTATCATATCAATGTTAGGTAGTGGAAAGTCATCCTTAGGGCATGCTCTGTTCACATCTCTAAAGTCTGTGCACACTCTGATTGAACCATCTGGTTTTGAAACAGGTACAATGTTGGAAATCCACTCAGCATAGTCTATGACACGGATGAATCCAGCTTTTAGGAGTTTTTCTAGTTCTGCTTTGACTAAGAGTGCAACATGAGGATGCATCTTTCTCAATTTTTGTTTGATTGGTTTTACTCCGGGAGCAATGGATAGATGGTGCATAATGAGATTGGGATCCAATCCGGGCATATCTGAATATTTCCATGCAAAGTTGATCTTTTTCTCTGATAAGAAGGTAGTGAAGTTTTGTTTCTCTTCGTCTGATAGAGATTGTGCTACATGTACCAATTGTGGTTCCTCTGTTGTACCCAAATTGATGGATTGAGTTGGCTCAATCAGAACTGGAGATCTATCCTGTAAATGACTTGGAAGGACATCAAATATCTCATCCTTAGGTGCCTCAGAGAGGTTTTCACCTTCAGATACGTCTTTTCTTTTTACTTTTGTCAGTTCTGAGACTGCCACAAAGTGGTTTTCACCCTCAGAACTCTTTTTCTTTTTCTTTTTACTCTTGTTTTTCTGACTAAGATATTTGATGTCCGACTCGGTCATGCTGACACTCGGTTCACTGATGGAAGTACTCATAGGCTCAACTGCATTGAGGTAGCAGGCAAGGGCATAGTCATTTGGGAAGGTATACATACCATGGTTTGGGTTGGTGGAAGTTTGGTCGATAAGATCAGGGCGTTGGATAGTCAAAGTGGGAAAGGCTTGGGATATGGTGTTCACAGATGTGGATATGTCATCATTGGTTCTAACCTGACGCTCAAGTTCAAAGGTGATAGTACAGCTCAGAATGTTCAATTCGTGAATAGGCTCAACATCATCATAGGAGTCCTCTTCAGCCATAGGTGGATCAGACACATTAAGTTCATTGTTTCGCTCTAGACCTACGTTGGGTTGAGAGACATATTGGTGAATAACATCAATAGATTTCTCTGTTATAAGCTCATATTCTTCTGGAATGGCACCCCATTCATAATCATTTGACTCATCTTCTGATTCAGAATCTCTAGGAAATCTTAGAAAGTGCGTGAAATCAGGATGAATACCCCAAGAAGGATTACCCTCAGTCTCTGACTTGAATTCATATTCATGGGAATCAGTGTCAGAATAACTACCCCCTGCTTCTTGATCAGTTTGATTGCCTTCGAGATTGGCTGGTTCTTGTGGTACAACCATCTCTTGCGCTACAGTAGGTTCTTGTGTTTCTACTACATTAATTCTTCTGATAGGATCATCTGTATCATTAAGAAGATCTTTGATCTCTTTAGGCAATTTTTCATAGGGGATAAGCTCAGAGCTATCTGAATCATCATCAGAGGGTTCTGTTTCTTTTTTCTTAAGAAGGGGTTCTCCTGGTGCAATTTGTTCTATGACATGAGAACAACCACCTCTGAGATGATAGGGTTTCTTTTTAAACCCTATGCCACCAGTATCTTTTTTGGCTCGACCAATATGTGAAATGGGGGTCACAAGACCCTTTCCCCTAATTCCTAGAGGTCCTTGACCAGAATATCCCATCTTGGCTATCAATTTGTTTCCTGGACCATATGAATTAGAAGGGACTGTAGGTGCTATAGATTCACTAGGTTGAACAATTTTAGATTCAGAATCCTCTTTATATAGCCAGGCCAGCACAGCTTCATCCTCTTCAAATTCTTGTTTAGATACTTGCTCCACCACAAAATGTCTTTTGTATGCTTCCATAGGTTCCTTAGGTTCTGATTTAGACTGCTTCAAGGATTGGCCATATGACTTAGGTGAGATTGGGAGAGATGTTAGAGACAAGACTGGCTCTATAGTGTATTCTCCCATCCCATTTTCTTTGATATTGATCTCTTTAGCAATGTCATCCATCTTAGATGTGGAAGCCACATTTTGTTGCTTGATGGAAGATTCTCTGTTATTGGGAACAAGTTTATCGGCACTTTCCTTCAATGTATTGCAAGTTGTACTCAGATCAGCTGGGATAGTAACCTCCACTCCTTCATAGGGAAATTTCAAGCATTGATGGTATGTTGAAGGAATAGCCTGCATTTCATGTATCCAGGGTCTCCCTAGAAGGATATTGTAAGCCAATGGTAGATCGAGCACCTGACATGTGGTATCTTTGATGACTGGACCCACCCGGATGGGCAAGACAATGGTGCCTTTAGAAGCTCTTTCTTGTTCATCATAGGCTTTTATGGTGATCTTCTTTCGAGGATCAATAGCCATCTCTGAGAATCCCAACTGTGTGATTAAGTTGTAAGAACAAATGTTGAGGCCTGCGCCTCCATCTATCAACACACGTTTGACTCAACGGTTCTGGATCAAGACTTCTATGTGCAAGGGCTGATTATGTGGGTGACTTAGGGAGTTGTCATCCTCTTCTGAAAAGGAGATATATTGCGGAGATGTTAGATGACCAACCATAGTCTAGAACCTATCTAGATCTAGATCATCAGGAACATTAGAGCTGAGCAAAGCTTTGTCTAGGATATCTCGGTGAGCTGGAGATATTCGAAGTAACTCAAACATAGAGATTTTGGCATTGGTATGCTGGAGTTGTTGTACGATGCTGTAAGATGTAGGTCTAGTATCCTTTGGATTGGAAGATTTCGAGGCAACCTTCTGTTTAGAAGCAGATGTGAGATTGAAAGGTATCTTAGGGACATCAAATGAATTTGATGTTTGTCCTTTCAGATGCGTCTGAGCTTGTGATCTGGTAACTGCATTAGCTGAGGAATGATTTCTATCTCTTCGTACAATCGTGATGACATTACAGCTCTCAGAGAGGCATGGTTCCACCATATTGATGACAGCATCGTTTCCAGGGTAGGCATAGTTGACTTTTGCCCCCATGTTAGGCTGAGAAGTGGAAACTCCCTTGCCATGTTGTGGAAAAGGTTCTGTAAATGCTGTGTGATCATTATTGCTGGTAGGATTATCGATTGTGATGTCCCCTTGATCTATCAAGTCTTGAATGGTATGCTTCAAATGGAAGCATCCATTAGTTCTGTGGCCTTTAGTTCGATGGAAAGCAAAAAATTCATTATCTTTCCACCAACATGGTTTTGGATCCGGATCAGGTTTTCAGATTGGTGGTAAAGAGATCATGTTATCAGCTATCAGGGTCCTCAGAGCAGATTCCAAAGATTCTCCCAGGGGAGTAAACCTTCGTTTATTATCCCATCGTTTGAATGGCTTCTTTGGAGATGGTTCAGCAGATTTTTGCTCTGAAGCTTCAATGGCTTTGGTGGCAAGGGTGAGATTGTAGGCCGGTGCCTTTGATGGGGTGTGGATAGTGTCAACAACACCGTCAGAGACGATACCTTTGTTTCTATTCTAGGTCTTGTTTTTATCTTTTGAGCTAGATCCCGATTCAGACTTGTCCTTTTGAAGTGTGATTTCTCCTTTCTTGACAAGTACTTTCTCAATCTTGATTGCATTATCCACCATTTTATCAAAAGATACATGATCTTGCATTTGCAATGGATAGTTGAGCTCTGGAACAAGGTTATTGATAAAGATTTCAAGTTTCTCCATTTCGGGAATTGGTCTAGCATATAAAGAAAATTTCTTTCGCCACCTCTTGAGAAAAGTTAGGAATGATTCCCCTGGATATTGCTTGAGGTTACAGATATCGATCATGGTAATCGGATGTTGAATATTGTAGGAATATTGTTGATAAAACAATTTAATCAATTCCTCAAAAGTTTTGATTGTAGAAGGTAATCTTGAAAACCACTGAATGGATGCTCCTCCCAAGGATCTAGGAAAAAGACGCATTAGATAAGTCGGTTCATGCATGAATTCCATGGATTGTGTACAGAACTCTCTGACATGATCTTGAGGATCAGAGTGTCCGTCATATTTGTCATACTTTGGTATCTCCACTCTTTTTGGGAATGGAGGCATATACAAGTCTTTGTCAAAAGGGAAAGGACAAAGGGCCTCCATGGAGAATTCCTTGGGTTCCTTCTCTTTCTCAATTTTATTCATTTTGACCTGCATAGCGTGCAGCTGGTTCATTATGGCCGTCATCGGAGTTTCTTCCTCATGCGTGATGATATCTTCGACATTGAAGTGAGGAGGAAGTTTAGCTCCTTCTTGGGCTAATTGCAAAAAGTATGCCTCTCTATCCATTTTCAAGAAATGCCTCATCATTCTTTTGAATTCATCATCATTCTGACACCGATGGATTTCAGAGGGTGTAGGGTCTTGGTCGGCATTATGTTGAGAATGGTGTCCCTGGGATCCTCCTCCTAGAGAACCATGGTTTGTCCCTGCTTGAGACATGATAGGAGTTTTTGGGCTCCCTGGAATAGATTGAGGAGGAGTTTGTTGATTACCTCTGTGAGTTGATAGAGGAGGTATGTAACCAGTTTTTAATCGAAAGTTACCGAGACCGTCGTCTTCGTAGATACCTGACTTGATGAGTTGTTCAAGAGTTGGACCCGGGGTATTGGTCAAAAGTAAGTTCTGAGATGTTTCTTCTGATTTCTTGTGTGAAGAAGCTTTGGTCTCCACCATTAACTTTGAATGAAACAGAAGAAAAGGATGAAGACAACTGAAGAACAATTTGATTCGAGAAAATCGGATGGCGCAACCTTGTTAAGATTATGATAGTTTTGAAGATCTGATGAGATGTGGGTGACGGAAACTGTGCCCTGGATGTATGGGATAGATCGCCCAAAAGATAGCGGACACGAGTTCTCAACACTTAGTTTGTTTTTGAAGATTGATTGATTAAAGATTGATAGTTATGACAAGGTTTTGACACGAGATAAAAAGGACTCAAATTGATCAAACAGAAGACTAGATCAGATTCAAAAGATCAAACTCAGAAAATGGTAGAATGCTCAATAGCTACTGCTCTGTTCCTGACACAATGATATTTTTGACAGATTCTGGAACTAGGCTGGAAACATTGGATATCTTGCAATTTGACAATTTTTGACAACTTTCTCAAATTTTTCCAAACGACACTCTGCAGACTCGTACGACACTGGGTAGTCTATGAAATGACAGTTGCTAAACTCAAACGATAGTTGGGTAATACTGAAATGACACTTGACAAAACTCGTACGACTTTTGACTTCTTGAAATGACTTTTGACTCCAGAAAAGATTTTACGTCAATTTTTGCAAAATGTAAGGTTTTCAGTTTTGGATTGTTTGCAAATTGTACTGTCCAGATTTTGAAGGTTATACCAGATTTGATCGTTTTTAATAGCCAAGTAGATAAATAAGCATGCAGAACAGCAAGCAAGTGATTCCAAGCATGTCTGAAAACAATGAACAAGGGCAAAAGCAACCTTGCACATGAACAATCAAGTGACCAAATTGTGCTAATCCCTGAGAGTACTAATTGTGTATGTTCTGAAAAAGTTTTGCAATAACGCACATATACCTGAAAGTGAAAAAATGGCCTCTCTAGGGTTTTTAGTAATGGTTTGACTCTGCAACTTTTATGATTCAAAGGGGTGAACTCCAATCCTGGCGCACCAGGGTTTTGACACAGTCCGAGAACTTAATCTTCAAGAGCTGCTAGGGAGATCTGACAACCCAACAATGAACCATACCCGTGGAGATTTCTTCCACAAGGACATTTATATAGCGGTTGTCACTACCATGGCGAAAATGGCTATTACCGCTTGAGGTTCCGTCAATGCAGTTTGCCCTGTGAACGGATTGTCCGCTACAGTTAACCCTCTCTAAAGATGACTCACAATAGTATACCACAAGGGGACTTGGCTCCAGATTCAAAGTTTTGACACCTCTTCACTTTTAACCCAAACAAAGCAAGCAGATTAATCCGACACACTAAGACAAAGTTTTGTTCCACCAAGGTCTGTGATATCAACTCCACGTGATCTATCAACCTCTCTGGGGAGAGAATGTATCAATCAATAAGAGAAGACGCACTAACCAATTTTGATTCACCAAAGCTTGTGATATCAACCCTACGTGATCTATCAACCTCTCCGGAGAGAGAATGTGTCGATCAATAAGAGAAGATGCACTAACCAAGTTGAATGTGAAACGCACTAAGTATCCTCCCTACCTACAAGGATTCTGTCGTCAAGAAGGATTTCACTGGGAATCCAATCTTTCAAGAATCACGAATAGTGTTCATAGGGCCTAATTACTATGTGAGCACAGATATATGTTCCGAAAGTAAATCTACCAAAAGCATTCAAAAAGTAGAAAGAGGAACACTTAACGCTTAAAGCAAATATGAGATGAGTCCACAAGGTGGAACACTTAACACCTCACACAAGCTAAAAATGAGTCCCCAACTTAGAAAACAAGTGAGTTCCTAAAAGCACAAAAGGGTTGCCAAGTGGAACATTTAACGCTTCTGTCCTGTTGACCCCTCCCCTTTATGGCGCTGAGATTGCAACCACGGGGCGGAAATGAGGGGCCGGCGGATTAGCGAGTCCAATAACCCAAGATAGCAATCAAGATCAATCACAAGTATTCTAAGACTACGTAATGAATCCTTAAGGGTTCACAACCTAGTATCAATTATGCAAGTGTGTAGAAATAGATCAAAAGCATGAAAAGATGCACACAAGCTTGACACATAAGAGATTTATTTTAAGTCCCAAATCAAAATATTATTAGATGAAGGAGAATACCTGGGATCCAACGCTCTGCAATCCAGAATTTAGCACACATCCGAAAGTACAAAATCAAGACCAATCAACAGCAAATTGTAAGCGTTAGAAATCAATAATCTGAAAGTACAAATCTGCAAATTATGTGTCTCTGTAGCAAAATCTCGCGCGAGGCAGAATGCGGTCTCGCGCGAGGAAACACTGTCTCGCGCGATGAAGAATGAAGTCTCGCGCGAGGAAGTACTATCTCGCGCGACAAAAATATGAAGACTCGCGCGAGGAAGTGGAGTCTCGCGCGATAAAAGATAAAGTCTCGCGCGAGGAACTGTAGTCTCGCGCCAGAAAGTATTTTTTTTTGCGCACAAAAATGATACCAGTGAAATTTCGCGCGACACAGAAAGAAATTTCGCGCGACACAGAAAGAAATCTCGCGCGACGCAAGTGAAATCTCGCGCGAGAATTTGTACAGAGATGTACGGAAGTACGGATAGAATGATGAAAATCGCTGTGTACGGACAACTTTGATTGAAAAAGTGCCCCAAAAAAAAAAAAAATTCTTTTTTGCAGGCAAAAAAGAAACAAAAAATAACGTCCTACAGAGTATACCAGGACCCTTGAAACCCTTATCCTCAAAAGATAGAAAATTGATAGAAATGAAGGGAAACCCGTTTCAGGGCCCCACGGTGGGCGCCAGAAATGTGTGTGTGAAAATTGTACCTGATCTGTAGACACAACACTCAGTAAAACATTAGAGGTTAGTGATAATCAAAATCATGCAAAATTGAAAGCTATCTAACCAAGCGATTTACTGCCTTCTAGTAGGTGCGAGATTAATGTTCTCAGACTGTAATCGAGATCAGTGACCTAGACGACACCTAAATGAAGGATTTGAATGCAAAAGATGGATATGAAATTGAATGCAATTAATCTATATTTTTGATATTTTCTATGCAATAAGAATGATAAAAACTGATATGATATGAATGCTATTGAAAACTGATATGCTATGAATCTAACAATGATATGTAATATGAATGCAAAAATAAGATTGATCTCACAAAGATGTCGATTCGCAAGAGCTTTGATTCTTCAATTCCAATTCTCCAGCGTGATTGTGCAAAATATGAGATGATTTGTGAAGAGCTAAAACCTTAATTTATAGAAATCCAGGGCTTTGGAGGTGCATGAATAAAAGCCATAAATCACTCAAATTAACTCATCTTGATTTTTGAGTTATCTGATCATAAAAGATAGTTAATTCTCAAAATCATGCAAAAACAGCTTTTTAACTCAAATTAGAGTTTAGATCAGCTTTTTGAACTCCAAAAGGATGTTGAGTTCCAAAAAGTCAATAACTTGCATTGATTTTCTGATTTGGAGTTTAACTGTTTCTTTTGAATATGCATAATAATTAAGAATTAAATAAATAAATAAAGTGATTTATCCTCAACTCAACTGATTTTTGAAAATAATTAATTAATTTATGGGTTAATTAACTATTTATTCAAACTTTTATTAAAAATTATATTATTAAATAATGACAACATGCTTTAATTAATTAAATAAGAATTTAATCAATTAAAGATAGGAATTTTGATTTATTGTCAAAATTAAATAATACAATTAATAATAGATAGAATTAAATTTAATTACATAATTAAGTGGCAAATATTAAATCTAATTAATTAAATATGAAAATATTCAATTAATCAAATTTTTAGGATAAATGTGATTTATCGCCAAATAATCATTAAATTAAAGATAATTAAGATAATTAGGAATATTACTAGGAATATTCCCCGATGCAGAATTTAAGATAATCAATTATGATTCGATGATGTTTAGATGTGCCTTAGGTTAGGACTTTGATGTCGATTTTGTTCGAATTGAAGATGTAGGAGATTAATGAACTTATAGCCCATTTTTGGGGTATTACAATTTGCACTTACACACGATTTTGCCAAATTTAGCTTTGCATGATGTGACAACTTTAAAAGAACTATTTATTTTGTACATAATTTGCAAAGGCGGCTGGTACGAGAAGTTT